>VMDO01000906.1:0-245966 GCA_007922755.1 Pedetes capensis | reverse complement strand
AATAAGCGTATGTAACTAAGTTTCATATTGTGATATAATTATTTAAAAAAATTAGAATGACTTCAAAACAGTGTTTGAACTGAACAGACCTAGTGGATTATTTTTAAGGATAAAAAGAATTAGAACTTATAAACTTAATTCAGTGGTTTTATTCTTAGGAATATTGACATTGTAATTTTTCAAGTGTCATGCATATAATGAATAAGACATTACGTTAATGTGGCTGGAATTAAAACCTCAGTGTAAAAGAAAAAATCAAGTAAAATAAAGTTAAAACTGTATAATGTTAAATATCAAGTGGAAATATCAGAATTACCATAGTTTAGGTTTTGTTTCTTAACTATAGAAACAAAACACTGAGTGCCTAGTTCCCGCTGAAAAGGCCCAGAACTGACTGGCAGCTCAGTAACAGTACCTCTGTCACCCAGGTCATTACTTCTGTGGTTTCCTCCTAAAAGATAGCAGGGCTCTTTGAAGAAATTTCTGATTATAGATGTGGGATAAGTTAACATCAAGCTAATAGGATAATTTGAAAACGGACCTTAGCTTAGAAGACTGTAGACCAAAGGATCAATGTATAATGTCAACAGGAGGACTACCATGGGTTGAACACTGAATGCATAAATTTATGAGTTCATGGTGGTGAGGTGGAGAGAGCAAGCTGACCAAAATACCAAACAAAAAATAAATTTTGGCTTTTCTTTGAAAGTGCTAAGACTCCAACACCATCCTGTGGACATAAGTAATTAATCTGACTGAACTGAGCCTTTATCCTGCCTGCCCTGAAAAGATGGTACTTCCAAGTAACCAAGTAGCCCTGGTCAGTGAGGCAAAGTTCTTTACGAAAGAATTCCAGCTAATATATGTAGAGGACATGATAGAACTTAAAACACCCTGGTAAAATAATTGATTGTGGCAGTGAACATCAGTTATGGTAACGTGCTGAGTAAGGTTAATGAAAACTTTTTTTTTTTTTTTTTTTTGTGGTACTGGAGGTTGAACCCAGGGTCTTACGCTTGCATGCTTTGTAAGTGCTGGACCACTGAGCTGCACCTTCAGCCCTTTTTTTTTTTTTTTTTTTTTTTTTTTTTTTTTTTTTTTTTTTTTTTTTTTTTTTTTTTTTTTTTTTTTTAACTTTTTGAGACAGGGTCTCACTAAGTTTCACAGACTGCCTCTGGTTTCAAACTTGCAATCCTCCTGCCTCCACCTCCTGAGCCGCTGGGATTATAGGCGTGCACCACCATGCCCGTCTTGGTTAGTGGAAACTTGATGATGGATCAGAATGTCATCACTTAAACCCTGCTTGTCAGCATCACTGGAAGTTGAAAAACCAGACATTATGGCTTCCTGATATGTCACGATGTGAAATACACACACCACTCCAAAAAGTATTCCTGCTCTAAGAGTTGGTCCTCAATCTCGCTCCAAATTTCCACTTCATGGAAAGTGAAAGCAAGTGGGAGTAGGGAAGGCAGATAGAAAACAAATTGAATGATACCACAAGAAAGCAATCAAAAACTCCAAGTGAGACTGGGTGCCATGGCTCACGCCTGTAATCCCAGCTACTTGGAAGGCTGAGGCAGGAGGATCATAAGTTCAAGGCCAGAGGCAGCCTGTGCAATTTAGTGAGACCTTGGCTCAAAATAAAAAAATAAAAAAGGGGGCTGGTGATGCAGCTCAGTGGTAGGGCACTTGCCTAGCATGCAAAAGGCCCTGGGTTCAGCCCCTAGTACTATAAAAGTAAATCCCAAGTGAGGTTCAACATGTGGACAGGTGACCAAGTTTCTTCACTTTTCCTTTGGCTTGATTGTTGCCTCGCTGTATTGTTGGTTATTACACTGTGAAATTCCTGAGGATAAAGAACTAACTTTATTCATTATCTATCCCCGTTCTCTTGAAAGTACTCAACACATGGTGAGGGCTAAGTAATGGCTGTTGGGTGGATGAAGGGCAAAATGGGAATATGAACAGGCACAGTTTCATTGTCCTTCCATCCTGGGCTGAGACAGAGATGCCACAATCCCACTAGTTCTGTCTTGGCTTTTTATTTTTTTAATTCTTCAAAAGTCATTTAAAGATACCCTAATGACTTGGCAACTGTTCATATAATAATTCTACATTGTTAGTTGTTACTGTATTAGGCACACTAGAGATTAATCTTTTACAAGCACTCTACCACTGAGCCGCACCCTCAGCCTGAGAGATTAATCTTTAAAAAGTGACATTTCTGCCCTTTTGGAATTTATATTCTGTGAAGCCAGCCCAACAGTGGTAAATAAAGAATAAATACAAACAGTAAACACATCCTTATTTATTTACTTTTTCAGTGCTGGGCATGGAGCCCCGTGCCTCACACATGGGAAGCAGGTGTTTGACCACTGAGCTTCCCACCCCAACCTCTGTTTATGCTTTTATCTCTGTGTATTATAGGGTTTTGACCTCTTAAAAACCTTTCTGACAGGGGAGAGACTGACCCTGCCATCATCATGAGTTCTAGGAGACCCACAGGGCCCAGGAGCTAGCCTCTGATTTGCATGGAGCCAGGCCCAAGCCAGGCCTCCTCTGGCTGACCACATTCCCGGGGGCAACATCCCTCTGCCTTTTTTCATCCCAGAACCCCCAGTAGCTGAGAGCCCTGTACCCTAAAGCCCACCAGAATTATTCACACTGGCCAGCCCTGACTGCTCCCATGCCCTGCCCTGCTTTTCCCAAGAAAACTCCAGTGAGGGCTCTGGCCCTGCTCCTGACCATCCTGCAGTCTCCATAGATGGCCTGTGTTTTCCAGAGCCTCTCCTGGGTCTCCTGTTGCCTCTCCAGATTGACCATCAATCAAAGAATACAGAGCACACACACACACACACACACACACACACACACACACACACGCACTCAGAAACACTCACACACGGCTTTGGACATTTAATTCAGGCCACAGCTTTAATGCTATCCATACAGCTTGGAATATTTTCCCCCTCATTTTGTTGGTCCTGCAGAATCTACATATCCTTTGTGGCCAGTTTTTACATGGTGTTTTCCCAGATCTCTTCTGTCACATTAATTGAACTCCCCAGTCTATTTCTATTTAGAACTTATTTTGTTCTTCCTCATTTGTTACATTTAAATCAGCTTCTCCCACTGTACTATAAACTCAAGGAGGTCACAACAATGTTCTGTTCATCCTTATGCTCCTGCAGCTTTGTTGTTATAATGTTGACATGAAATGCAGATGTTTAATCAGTGTCTGGACTGTGTTTTTCTATAAATATCAAATGTAAGTTGTTATAAGCATAATGTCAGTTGCTCTGTGAGATAAACAATAGGAGAAATTATTCCTTTTGCTATTAGCAGTCAGATAATACAATGTAACTGTCTAGAAGTACTTGCTTGATCCTGCTGCCTTCCTGGTCTGAATCCTTGGTTTGTCATGGTCTGATATATGAGCCCTTAGACTTTTCAGGCCTTCCATAACATACTCCCAAGTTATTCTAGAAGCATTTGAAACCCCTAACAGACTAACAATTTTGCTTCCTAAAAGTGCCTGCCTTCCTTTTCTCATGGTGTTCCCTCCTCTTCTTCGCCCATCCAAATGTGATCAGTCTTTCAGGGTCCTTTCAAGCCCTCTTTCCCCATCAAGTCGTGTCTGATCTACCTTGCTAATTGTATGTGTTCCCATTAACTTCCATCACATCATAGGAACCTTCCATCTGTGTCATTTCTGTCCCGCACACTGACACTTCAGAATGAGAAGGTCATAATTAAAGTGGGCCTGGTGTAAGGAAGACAGGAAATGGAAATAAGATTTTTCTTCAGGATTCTGGTGAGGAAATGAGTCTCCATTATTCTAGGTGTTTAAGAAGAAAGCAAAGGATTACATAGTGGAGATGTTATGAAAGAATGTTACTTTTCTGGCTAAGTATTAGACTAAGACTCCTGAGATTTTTTTTTTTTTTTTTTTTTTTTTTTTTGCCATACATGAGTATTCAACCTAGGGCCTGGCACACACTTTGTAAGTGCTCTACTACTGGGCTGTACCCCCAGCCCATTTTTAATTTTCATTGTTTTATTTAGAGACAGTTCTCATTAAGCTGCACAAGCTGCCTGTGGTCTTGAGCTTGTGATCTTGCCTCTGCCACCTGACTATCTGGGATTAAAGGCTATACCACTGCACCTAGCTTCTGAGATCCTTTCTGACTCTATAATTTTTTTTCAGTTTTTTAAAAAATATTTTTTATTTAAGATTTTTAAATTGTGCAAATTATGATGTAGATGTGATATTTAGATACATGTACATACTATGCAATAGGTAAATCAAACTAATTAACATGTATTACATGACACACTTAGCATTTTTGTGGTAAGAACACTTAAAATCTGCTCTCTTAGCAACTTTCAAGTGCACAGTGTATTGTTATTGACTGTAGTCACCATGATGTACAGTAGATCTCTTGAATTTATTCCTCCTGGGTAAGTTTGTATCCTTCGGCCAGCATCTCTCCAATACCTTCTTCCTCTGCCTCCAATAAGCAGTATTCTGTTAGCTGCTTCTTATGATTTCTACTTTTTTTAGATTCCACATTTGTCTTTCTACACCTGACATATTTCACTTATCATAATGTCCTCTGGGTTCATCCTTGTTTTCACAAATGACAAAAATTTTTAAAGGCCGAATAACATGCCATGGTGTATATATCCGCCATTTTCTTTATCTGTTCATCTATTAATGGGCACCTAGGCTGATCCCTGTCTTGGTTCTTATGCATGGACCTGGAAGTGACAGACTGATTTCATCTGCTCTGGATATATACCAAGACATAGGAGTTGCTGAATCTTATGGTAGTTCTATTTTTAGTTTTACAAGGAACCCCCTCTGTTTTCCATAATGAATGGTTTTACTAATTTATATTCTCACCAACAATGTATAAAGTGTTCTCCTTTCTCCAAATCCTCACCAACCTTGTTATCTTTTGCCTTTTTGATAGTAGCCATTCTAACTGGAGTGAGGTGATTATCTCATTGGGTTTTGATTTGCATTTGTTTGATGATTGGTGATGTTGAGCTTTTTTTTTTTTTTTTTTTTCTTATGGTGGGTGGGGGGTGAGGATAGAACCCAGGGCTTCATGAGTGCTAGACAAGTGCTGAGCCACAAACCCAACCCTAGCATTTTTTAAAAAATACATTTCTTGGCCATTTATGTATCTCCTTTTGAAAAAATGTCTTTTCAAGTCCTTTTTTTTTTTTTTTCCTGAGACAGGGTCTTCTTATGTAGTCCAGGCTAACCTTGAACAACTTAATGGGTTTTTTTTTCCTTCTGGATAAAGCAGTGGCTTATTTATGAAATTAAGGAAATTGTCTTTATGCTGTTCAATGACAAAATTCCAAAAAAGTATTTTTAAAAAACTATTTGTACGCCAGGCACCTATAATCTCAGAGACTCGGGAGGTAGAGGCAGGAAGATAACAAGTTCAACACCAGAGGAAGTCTGCGTAGTTTAGCAAGACCTTGTCTCAAAAAAAGTAGAAAAAAAAAATGGGCTGAGGGTGCAGCTCAATGGTACAGCACCTTCAGAGCATGCAAGAACAAGGCCCTGGGTTCAATCCCCAGTACTGAAAATAAAAAAAAAAAAAACTATTTGATCATAAAAAGTATAAGATCTGGTTATCTGTGACAATAGGGACAGACCTAGAGGACATTATGTTAAGGGAAATAAACCAGGCACAAAAGACAAACACTGTATGATCTCATTCATTTGTGGAATCTAAAAAAATAGAACCCAGTAGAATCATGGCTACCAGAGACTGGGGAGGGGGGATCCAGAGAGATTGCTCAGCAGGTACAGGATTACAATTAGGTAGGAGGAATCAGTTCTGATGTTATGTGGCACGGTAGAGTGACTCTAGTTTACAATAACATATATTTCAAAGTAACTAGAAAGACTTTAATGTTCTTGCCACAAGGACATGATAAATACCATACATTCTTGAATCTAATCCTCATCTCTTCAGAGTTTTAGAGGACTACAAAATCAGATGCTCCAATCTGTATATGATTCTAATCCACATCTGATGTTATAGTCTTCTAAAACTGTTGAAGGGGGCCGATTAGATCCAAGAATATACAATGTATGAGGGATTGGATATAGTATTTACCCTGATTTGATCATTACTTAATATGCACATATATCAGATCATTACATTGTATCCACAAATATACACATTTATTTTGTGTCAATTTGAAAATATTTTTAGATTAAAGAAAGAAAAAACATTTATGATTCCCATAACCCAGAAACATCAACTTTGAACACTTTTAGTTTATTTTCTTTTAGACTTTTCTCCTGGCATAGACATACACACACACACACGTGTGTGTGTGTGTGTGTGTGTGTGTGTGTGTGTGTGTGTGTGGTAAAATAAGATTATGTGACATGGTTTTTGAAGTTTTAAAGGAATACTTCAGCTTCCCTACAAAGAATCCATTATACACTTTTTCAAAAGCTGTGTTTTTTCCTAAATATTTTAAAGTTACTTAGGTCATAAGAAACATAGAAAATTAAGCAACTGGAAAATGAGCTACAAATTATTGAGGTGAATGATGTTTAATTCTGAGCAACTTGATAGAGAAGGAGCAAGTTTTACAAAGCAAAGCTTCATGCACAGGTAGGCAATTGTAACATAGAAAATAGCTTCTGGAAATACAGTTTAAGCAGAAAAAGCTTTGAGCTGGGTGCAGTGATGCATGCCTGCAGTCCTAGTACTCAGGAAAATGAGGCAGGACGTCATGATTTCAAAGCCAGACTGGGCTACATAGCAAATTCAAGGCCAGCCTGGGCTACTCAGTGAGACTCTGTTTCAAAATAATAAAGAGGAAAAAAATAAAGCTATGGGGGGCTGTCAATGCATAATTAGAACCAAAACAGCCTCTGGTCCATATGGAAATGGACATAGGGAAGGTGGAAATATCTGTGTTCTTTGCTTGAAATCCAACATCCCTGAACAAAGAAAATGAAGAAGTCTTGAAAGGGGCATTCAGTAAAATTAAACCTCCACTTTGTTTTAAATGGCAAGGATAAGTTAAAGGCATGTCATGGTAATGTTTTGTAAGTGACTTTTTGGCTGTATTCTTATCTTGCCTTGTTTTGATGATCGATGTCTCAGGAAGGCCAGGCCAGCTGGTCCATGAAGCCATACCATTCACCATCATCATTCACCTAAGAAGAGTGAAAAATAATACTTCATGAGTTACAAAGTGATTTCACACCCCACTTAATACTAGTACCAAATAGCCAGTTGATTGACAGAGTTCTTGGAAGAAAATAGACATATGTATGGTTGACCTTTCAAACCTAAGTGTACTCAGTGGTAATGGACCTCTGACTGCTATATCCTTGAATGAGAAAATACATTCCAAGAACTGGAAAACAAACTGGAAACCTTGAGTTCCTAAAAGAGGAGATTGTGTTTATAGCTCATTCCATGTCAGATACAATGTGAAATTATTTCAGACCTGAGACCTTTGATCATATAGCTGAAACAAATGCACCAGAGTCTATAGTACAGAGGGTAGTGTTTTTATATTGTTTTATTTGCTATTTTAAGAAATTAAACCCCAATATCATTGCCATGCTCTTTTGGTTATGGATCCTACTGTGTTAGCAACTGTATGATATGGTTTGCTAGATTAATGGGTGATAATGAGTCAGTATTTGAAATGATGAGTCTTATTTCTTGTCTATTTTTCTAATTTGTAGTGAGTGGTTCCAAATGTTCAGATTTGAGTTATTCTGTTTATGCAAGAAGGCATTTATTAAATAAAGATGATGTTAGTCATTTTTAAATCAGTGGTTTGAGTCAGCTTTATTTTTGGTTTGAAAAGTGAACAGGTTTAGATGCTTTGATAAAGTATTTTCAGCAGCTCTCCTGCTAACTGAGGAAACCCTACTGTAGTCTAGACATGCTGTTTAAGGCATGGTTTCTGTGACTGTTTATCACTGAAAGGCATTGGACCACTTGTTTTTAAACTACTACATAATAAGCAAATATATAGCCTTCCCAGTACCCAAGTATCTAAGAGTTTGTGTGTCCTCTAGGCTGATGTTGCTGGTAATATTTTAGGGCACTGAATTGTGCAAGTAAGAAAAATTAAATTTCAGTTGAATATCCCCAAATGTGGGTTGAGGTTTAGCTCAGTTGGCAGAGTGCCACTCTGCACTTTCTGAGGCCCTGGATTCAATCCCCAGCACTGCAAAAATGGGAGAAGGACCTGGTAGACCACTCCTGAAACAGTCAGCCATTGAAAACCCTATGGGTAGCAAAGAAGCACTGACATAGTGCTGGGCATGGCATGGTGTTAGGAGAGTTTTTTGTTCTATTGTACATAGGGTTCCTATGAGTCGGACCTGGCTGGATGGCACCTAACAACAACAACAACAACATACCCAAATGTAGTTCCTATCAGAAAAGTTTAAGAGATTATCCTTTATGCATGAGAACCTATCAAAAAATAGCCATCTACCAGTTAGACAAGAGGGAAGAAATTGTATTCTTTTAAAACTAACATTGCTTTTTCACCAAAAATGAAGTGTTGTTTTTTTTCCATTTCAGTGTAAAACTTGCTCTGAGCCAAAACAGATAACCAGTTCTTCTGCCATCTATGACAACCCCAATCTCATCAAACCAATCCCAGTGAAACCCAGTGACAGCCAGCAGCAGCACATACCTCAGCCCAGCCAGGTACAAGTCTTCTGGTTTTCATATGCAGCATCTCTGTTGGGCTTGAGAAGAGCTTTACTCAGTATGAATCAAGGGAGGGCCTGGTGCTATTGATGAATGCCTAGAGTCAGGCTAAGCAAGACATTTCAAATTAAAGACTTTTTCATTAATGATGATTCATTTTTCCTTGAAGAGGGTTGAACTGCGTACTTTAGGTGTTTATCACATTCTGTGTTCATGGCTTATGGATTTGAATTCCTTAGAAGATAATAACCCCCTACAGCCCCCCAGTACTGGGAGGTTGAACCCAGGGCCTCATGCCTGCTAGGCAGGTGCTCTGCCACTGAGCTGCACTTGCAACCCCCTTTTATATTTTTTATTTTGAGACAAGGCCTCACTAAGTTGCACAGGCCACCTTTGGCCTCAAACTTATGATCCTCCTGCCTCAGCCTCTCAAGTCTCTGGGATTACAGGCCTGGCCTAGAAGATGAGGTATTTTTTAAATGACAGATGATTATTACCTTGTCAGGTGACAGAAACATTACCCATTGGGTCACATTCCTCTGGGGTATGTGGCTTCCAAGGCCACTGAAAGAACAGCCACAGTGGCAGCAAGATGGAGTGTGACATTTCTGAGCACTTCCTTTATGCCAGCACAGTAATAAGCACTGGGTTTATAGCATGGGGTACCTATTCTATAAAACTCCCCTGCAAACCTGGTGATTGCCACTGTAGTTGCAATCTGAACACAAATATTGGAGCAGCTTTTGTATCAGTGTATATGTATACAGTGTTTTTTAAAATACATACTTCAGAATAGTACAGTGATGACAAAACCTGCTAATCTGCAGGTCCCACTATCGATTGTAATTTGTCTATGTCATTTTATCATGGTTATTTCTACTTGAAGGCTTTTTCAAGGAATTAGTTTAAATCAGTTCTATAAATGAACAAAGAGCCAAAACACATAAAAGTTAGCTAATGAAAGTCTTCTATTCGATTTTTTTAAAGAAAACTCTTTTCTAATTTCTTTTAGCTTTCATTTTATTGCTTTCCATGAAAAACATTTTATTATACTTTAATAGAGAAACCAGAAGGTGGTAGAAGGGAGGCATAGTAGACACAGAGCAGGGAGGAAGGAGCTATGTAACTGGACAGGCCATGATACATTGTACCTGATTTTTTTTTCAATTCCCTGCTACATAGGTGAACAGATCAAGTTAGATTATATGATTTATGTTTCTTTCCAGCCCTGTGTTTCTATAACTCTTAAAAAGCTACCAGGAACCCTGAAATCCTCACATGCCTGTGTATTTTCAGTACTTCTTGTGCTCTGCTCCCTTGCATGGACTTCTTGTTATAGAGATGGTTTACCTTTTGGTGTGTATCATTTTGTACCATAGTGGTCCCTGATCTGTAAGCCTCAGGCCCCTCAAGGGTCACATGCCATTTTTTTTTTAAATTAGTCAATAGATGCTAAAAGTATAACAACTATCTTGGGGGTGGGAGGGGATAATGCTGTGGAAAATAACATAAATAAGGCCTCAGAATTTTCAAGTCCATAGTTGTTTTTCACCTTCTCTAACTGATCCTTTGTAAATATAATAAGCATCAGTTGGGTAAGTTATGTTTCATAGTCCGTTCCATTAACCATATGGTATGTGGACTCACTTTTTTTCCAGCCCTTAGACCCTGAGCCCCAGCATTTATCCTTGACAGCGCTGTTTGGGAAGCAGGACCCAGCTCCCTGTCAGGAAACTCTGGAACCCCCAGAAACTCCCCAGCAGCAGCAGCAAGAGAAGCTGCCAGTCCGGCAGGGGGTGGTGCGCTCCCTGTCCTACGAGGAGCCCCGGAGGCTGTCCTCGCCTGTGGAGAAGCAGCTCTGCCCAGCCATCCAGAAGCTCATGGTCAGGAGCTCAGATCCTCACCTGCTGTGGGAGTCGCCAGCCCAGAGGCCCTGTGAGGGTGGCAGCGCCGGCCCTGTGCATGCAGTTCTTCCTGGGCTGGGCCAGCCAGGGTCACGCCGGAACGTGGGGACTTCTCAGGGTTCATACAATGCTCCCGGAGCCCAGGCCCTGTCAGAGGCACCTCAGAGCACCCCAGGAATAGCGCACACGTGCGATGCTGGCGCCCCAGCCCCTGCGGCTCTAGTCCAGGGCGTGGCCCAGCCCCAGCTGGCGTATTTCAGCGGTCCCCTTCCACCCTCGAGGCCAGGCCACCAGGCCCTGGGGCAGGAGCAACACTCGCTGTCCTTCTCTGTCCCCCGCGGCCCCGGGGCACTCCCCACGCAGGAGCTGCTGAGGAAGCTCCAAGTGGTGCAGCAGCAGCAGCTGCTACAGGCAACACGGCCGCTGCTGGCCGCCAAGTTCCCCGTGGTGGCCCCGGGCTCCAAGACAGGACGACCCTTGGAGGCCTGGGTCGGCAAGACAGCTCGCCCGGAGAAGCGGCCTCCCCTCCTGCAGGTAAGTGTCTAGCAGCTGGGAAAGCGGTATCACTGCAGTGCTGCAGTGCAGTGAAGTTTGCAGTGGCTTCCATGTGGGAGGGACCATGTAGCACACACATCTCCATTTGTTTGTTGTTTATTTTTGCAGTGCTGGGAGCTTTAACCCAGCGTCTCACGCATGGTTTGTATGAGCTCTACCACTGAGCAGTAACCCCAGCCCATTTTTCTCTTTTTATTGTCAGAAAGGGTCTCCCTGACTAGGCACACTGCCTCTGGCCTCAAACCTGAAATCCTCCTGCCTCTACCTCCCCAGTGGCTGGGATTACAGGTGGGCCACCATGCCTGGCACATGTCTGTGTAGAATGGAGTATCTTTGCTTAGCAGGCTGGGAGCCTACCCTGCTGTTAGAACTGGGTTATTTATATAGCTAGATTTTCATAATGTCCCGAGTCCTGAAGACCAGCACAGACATGGAAAGACACCCTAGCCTTTGGGAATAGAAGCTGATAGTCATTCTGCGGCAGCAAATGTCTGACTTCTTTTCACCCCACAGTTAGTTATTGTGTACTGACTGATTTAGTGACTATTTCTGAGCCCTTCCCACATGGACCACACAGTGATGGAGAAACAGACCCCCTACTTCTATACAGCCTACAATCTTGAATTAAACAAAAAACTGTTTTTCATTGGCCTCTAGGTCACCCATATAAGTGAAGATCAGGGAAGGGATAAGTGTACCGCCCACCTCCACCTGCCAGAGAGGGAAAATTATAATAATTTTTAGAGACATTCTGTCCTTGTGGGAGGATGCCCCTCAGTAGCAGGGAACAATGAGAAAGCCGTAGCCTTAGGTCTTTTACCAGGGGTGGCATCTGAAGGTGTGAGCAGGATCATCTCCCTTTGAATTGGCACATTGGCACTGGAAACTCACTGGCCTTAAAGATTGAAGAGTCTTCCTACTAATTACATATCTCACTGTTGGCCTTTCTGACATGTTTGATCATGTAGCTTATAACAGTTCCTCCGAAATCTTCCACTTTTTTTAAAAATAAAGATCTTAGTCATGTGCCATGAGTCCAGTGAGACCCTGAGTCAAAGTGTTCTCATTTCTTATTTATTAAAACCCCAAATCTGAGTGCCCTCTACTGTAGAAAGGATGTTTATAACTCACCTTGACCTTCATCTCAATGTAGTCTTGTCTCTCCTTTTAAAAATGTCATTGGTTTTTCTTTTTGATGATTTAGAAAATCAGGGTTAATAGTCTGACTTAAATCTCTGCATATATAATTCTCTGTTCTTTTAATACTCACAAATGTCAAGAGCCAAGTAAGGAGAGTGTACATTCCTCCAGCCCCCGCTGTGCCATGCTGACGCGACGCTCCCGCTCTGGGGAGCAGCACTGAACCAGCTCTCCTCGAGATATCAAATAGAGAAAGTTAGAAGAAACAAACAGGCTGTCTTCCTCTAGGCCATTTTCTGCCCCCAAAAATGCCAAGGGAGTGATGATAAAATTACAGCAATGTCTAAATTGCTGCCTTCTCTACCCTCTTCTCCTGCATTCCTTGGGATATTCAGAGGCTTAGAAATAACATCCCCTTTTCTCACCTGAGTTAGAAACACGTGGTAGCTGTAGGAGTCAGTCAGACAAGGATCAGAATGTCACTTGCATAACTGGTGAAGCCACTGGAAAACTTGGTTTGAGGTCTGTCAGCCGAGTGAGATAGGTTCACCAGACAGATGGGCGGTGGCAGCGCCCAGCCGCCTACAAGCCCTGCCCACCCACACCAGCCTGCAGAGGCGGAAAATACACACTGTCTGCCAGTGGCCAGGTCCTCAGGGAAGGAGCAGAGAGTGACCCCACAAATCACGGCTTCCCCTGGTGACAGCAGAGGGCAGAGGCAGTGCTCACAGCTGTCTCACTTCTTGGAGAGCCAGGGCTGGGGAGCACACATGTCTCCGGCAGGGTAGGGGACAGCTAGGCCTGAGGAAGGCCGCAGTTCTAAATGCATGCTGCCCAAGGATGGAACAAAGCCTGGAAAGTAGAATCTTCCCCAAAGGCCACGCTTTTCATGCATAACAGCAGCAGTAGCAGAGCAGACTGTTTCTGAGATGCCAGTGACTACAGAGGAAACCACCAGGATGGAGCAGGGGCCGCTTGCCCTGCAGGCTGTGCCCACCTCATGGAGCTGGCGACAGTTCACACTGAATTTGCCTGTTTCCATTGGGGGGAGCAGGACTTCCCCCCGCCCCGGGTCCTGCACTTTGGTGGGTCTCCTCTTAATGCTACCCTCTGTGCATGTCTTTGCCACGAGCAGGTCCTGTCCCCTCAGCACACGCCGGCTACAGTGGCGCCTTCTCTGCTCATGTCCCCCATGGTGTTCACACAGTCCACTTGTGCCCCACCGAGGGAGAGGGACACTGGCCTCTGGCCCCTGGGAGGCCAAGACCCGCCAGCCACCTCCAGCAGCCTCCTCCTGCCCCTACAGAGCTCCGAGCCCTGCCAGGTGGCCAGTGGTCCCCTCACTAGGCTTCAGCTCCAGGAAGCACTGCTCGACCTTGTCCAGGTAAGAGGGTGTCCTCTTTTACCCCTGCCAAACCTGTTCATCGACTGACCATGCCTATGAGCTGAGACTCAGTTAGCTCACACCTACTTAGTGTGCCCTGAGAATCACAAGTCTCCCACACCCCAGCAGCATCTGGACTCGCTGAGCCAGGCAACATTTCAAATATGAATTGTGGCTTTGAGTGTCTCAGCCTTTCAGGGGTTTGGGACCTGGGAGAGCTAATGCCTCCAGGCTGTTACCTGTCAGAGAAGGAGGCCCACACAGTAACTGGTCCTGGGGCACTCTGGGTGGCATGGGTGTCTGAGCACAGAGCTTGCCATCAGGCAGTGGTCACCAGGGCCACACAGGGCAAGCCACAGTCTGGAGCACCAGCAGGTAGCTGCGGGGATGGGAAGCAGCCAGGGCGGCAAGTGCTGGCTGCAACTATGGCGGGCAGTGACAGATGCTCCTTGTCAGTGCCTTGCCTGCCTTTTCTCTAGGAAACAATAACAATAATAATAGCTCACATTACGCAGAGCTTTGTGCCTGACACTCTTCTAAGTGCTTTACAGGTATTAACTCTTCCCATCCTTGCAAAAAGCCTATTATTTCTCCTATTTTGCAGACAAAGAAACTGAGGCTAGGTGATGGGTCAGAGGTGGCACAGTATATTAAATAAACAGCTGGGGTCCCACGCCATGTGGCTTCAAGGGCCCCTGCCCCTGCACTATACAGCATGAATATGATAGGGTACCACCTCTAGAGAGCATTGGGCAGTCCGTGTGGCAAAGCACTCCCCAAAAACTAGTGCCAGGCCTTGGGAAGGGCAGTGCTATGGCCAGGCAGACTCAGATACCTCAGCTCATGTATTCAGGGATCTTTTGGTAGGTGGTCTTTAAGAAAATGTGGTACCTTGCTTATGTGTCCCATGGCTACTGGAGAGCAGGGTGGCCCTTTATGGTTGCCTCACCCTACTTTTAAGATAAGAATCTCTCGAGCCAGACACAGTAGCCCACGCCTGTAATCCCAGCAACTTGGGAGGGAGAGGCAGGAGAAACACAAGTTCAAGACCAGAGGCAGTCAGTGTAATGTAGCGAGACTGTCTTAAAAAGTAAAAAACTGGGCTGGGGGTGCAGCTCAGTGGTCCGGCACTTGCAAAGCATGCAAGCACGAGACCCTGGGTTCAACCCCCAGTACAGGAAAAAAAAAAGAGTATCTCTTAGTAAAAACATTTTTTAAAAGAGGACATAAAGGAATAGGGCTAGAAGCCAACATCTCAGCTTGAAAGCTTAATTGCAACCTGGCATAAATAAGATCCATAACAAATGATTGAGGTTTACTAATTAATAAATAAAATACCAGGATAAAAGTATTTCCCATCTTTTATAACTACTTATGGTAAGTTTGTGGGAATGTAGGCAAACATTTATAGATTTTTTATTGTGAATAATAAAGTAAAATATGAATTTAAATTTGAATTTTTAAAGGTCTGTACCTTCGCTGGCTCATTCCATTCAGATCACTTTGTCCCAAGACTCTCTACACTGCTACTTAGAAATTCTATTCCTCTTGCCTCCACTCTGCCTACACTTTACTTCTCCCCGTGTTTTGGATCCCACTGTCCTGCCACACTGCTAGAAGCCACTCAGGTGTCCCTGGTCTCCTTCCTTAGGACTCAGTCTACACATAGGCACTTTGTGGCTACTTTGTGGGATCAAACAGGGATAGCATTGCTCTCTTCATTGCATGAGAATAATTCCAACTCAGTGACTGATGGCACAGAGAGGGACCCAAGGGGAGATGGAAAATATGGGTGAATTGCTAAAGCTTTGAAGGATTTGAGTGGGAGGGAGAAGTCTCTGGCATTAAAAATCACCAAAACCACTGATTGGACCCAAGGTTCTCTCTTGCCCTTTAACCAGGCAGAAGAGCCCCAAGTCTACCAGTCTAACGGCTGCCTGCTTGTCAAGGCCAGAAACTTTCCACAGCTCATAGCAAGAAATATACAGGCTTTGATGTACCAACAAAGCATATTGAGGGTAAAATCCTAATTAATGCTCCAAACAACACACACATTGTGGGCAACATGAAGGATCTTTAAGAACTGCCAGCAAACTCCTAACCCAACTTCAAGATACCATGACTTAGATCATTCCCCTCTCGACACATCTCTGTGTTGGGGACATGTGTCTGCATGTGTCTTCATGCAGCAGAGCCTGGTTTGTCATGAGTGAACCTTGTTCCACACTGCCATGTGGCTGAGTTGCCTATCTTGCCTGTGGGTCATGATCACTTGACGCCTCCCACACTGACTGTCAGAAAGTGGCAGCCCTGTCCCAGCCCTGCCTCCAGACCCACATGCCATCCCCACATGCGGCTCTACCCTGCCAGCTGTTAGGATGAGCAGCCAGAGGTGAGCACTTAGCATTGGGGCCTGTGCAACTCCAAGACAGGGAGACTTGGCTTCTGCCAGCCACATTACAGGCGTTTGGGCCTTTTGATTTTGTTTTCCAGAATGATGACAACTTTTTAAATATAATCTACGAAGCCTATCTCTTCAGTGTGACACAAGCAGCCTTGAGAAAGACTATGTAAGAGCAAAGCCTTTGAAAAGCGATGTCTGAGGCCCTTCTGGAACTCCAGCACGAGGTCCTTTTGTGTGAAGTGATGTGACTGAACGTTTCTGCCTTTTTAAAAGAGTGTGGTAATATGAAGTAAAATGTTTTTGTATAGTCAAGTGTCTTTTGTTTTTTGTTTTACTTTTTTAAGAATCACATCCTTCAGTATACCTGGTACTAAGAATCAAGTGGGTAGAAAAAGTCCTTGCTCAGGTCAACAAAACTTTTTTTTTTTTCTTACATGTATGGGGCCATTTTAAGAAGAATCAGGCTTTCCATGGGAAGGGCTATTCTCAGAGCTTAGTTTCTTTATTAATAGTAACTGGTATTCAAGAGAGCAATTTCCTGGTGCTGGGCTCCAAGTGCCATGGCACCTTCCAACCACCAGGGGGAAGTGGCATCCCACAAATTATGTACAGAGAGTGGTAAGCCTTTGGAGGTAATGAGGGCTTTCTTTTACCAAAGTCAGCCTTTCATTTGTAAAAATCTAGTTTGCATGTTTTACCTAAGCCTCTGGTGGGGAATTATTTCTGAAGTTATTTATAGCTAGTTTCTAGAGGATGTTTGTTCTAAGAGTCAACAAATGGCCCAGATTTCCAGCCATATTTCATATATCCCAGTTCATGTCACTTTTGGACCCAAGCACCTGGCTCTATGTGCTTTCAGAGGCACATCCTATCGTTTTAAGCAAAACATGCTGAAGTGAGGCCACGGGAGATGGCAGAGCTTTTGCTTAGCCTCACAGAATAGATAGTGGCCATTCAGGGGCAGAATGACAAAGGGCACCAAGCTCAGGAGCAGCTCCATATCTGTGTTCCCAGAGATGAGGAGCTTAAATCTTGGAAGGAGGGAGAAGAGCCCTTGCCAAGCCATTCAAGACCCAAAAGGGTGTATGTCGGAATTAATCCCGGCTGAGTAGGAGCAGTAACTAAAGCTTTGCATTTTCCAAGGTTCTTTTTATTCTTGGATCATAAAAAGATCTTTAGATTACTGCTCGGTGGACAAGTTGTATTTTCATCTTACAGACTGTAAAATGGAGGCTTGGGAAGAAAATAGGTTTCCTTCTGAATTCTGACTTGCAGCTTTTAACCTTCATTCGGCCACACTGTCAAGCAGAAGGTTTATGAGACCTCTACCTCCAGAGGAGAAAATGGAGGCGCGAAAGGAGCTGACATTTCCTTGGCCTCCTTGTGCACTGAGCCTTGCTGGATGGGTTGACTGTGCAGGAAGCGCCCAGGGCTTTTGTTTCTTTGATGCCTCCTCCATCATCCAGCTAGTGATGAACCCACAGGAAGCGCTCACAGAACCCTTGATGTTAGTAATTACCTGTCTGTCTCCACAGTCTCAAAAGGAGGACAGGGCAAGGGGAGAGGTACACGTGGACCTGTTATCCCCATGCCAGTAATAACAGTGTCACTTTAACAGCACACCTACTAAAATTGCAACAAAATCTGGTGTGCTTAACCACTGGCCACTCTTTAAAAAAATCTCTGAGAGCTGGACTGTGGCTCAGTGGTAAAATTAATTAATCAATCAAAATTAAAGCCAAAAAAATCTCTTTGATTTTAATTACATGTTTAAAATTGCTTCTCCAGCTGGAGAGAGATGAATTGCATTCTTAACAGTTCTAATATATTTGCAGTAGTGAATGGTTAACTTCATGAATTGTTTCTTTTACTTTCACAAATAAATAAAATAGAAGGAGACCACAGAGGCAGCATCTCATGGTGTTGGTGCCAATGTGGCAGAGGATGAGCCTGAGCCCAGCATACTCAGATGACCGCAGGCTTTCAGCCTGGCCTTTTTAGGCCAATGCCACAATGATCTCTTTTGGAAAATGATACATTCTCCAGCCTTGTCTGGAATAAATCACTTTAAAAGTGAGGCCCAATTCATTTAGACCAAAGACTAAGTCACTCTTAAAGGGCCTTTGGGGATGGGGTGCTTATTTCTTCTATACAGCAGGGGAGATAAGAACTGCTTTGTGCAAGAGCTGTTTCCAGCAAGTTAAAGAAATTGATCAAAAAGGTTATCTAAGGCACCCAGAGTGAGATTCTGCCTCAAGCTAACTTCTCCTCCTACTCATCCCTGATACGGAGAACATCAGATACACCACTCCTTGGTGTCTCTGGCTCTCAGGTATCAGTTTTAACCTCGCTGATTTTAGGTGGAGCCCTGAGTGCTGTCGGTGAAGGCAGCATCATCCAACGCAGTGGCAGACACCCAGCAGTTACAGGAGGCAGGCTGCCTAGAGTAGAGGACAGAGCACAAGCCTTGGGAGTCAGACTGATCTGCTTCCACTCCTGAACAGTTGACCTCGTGGGATACTCTGTCTCATTTATGAAGGAAAGGCCCTAGCAGGGTCCCTGTGAGGGTCAAACAGGAGCAGCGTGTGTCCATCAGCCCCCTCCTTGCCAGGCTCTTGGGAGCTGCAGCTTCTCCCTGCCCACTGCAGGGCGTGCAGCCCAGCACTGAGGCCCTGGAACAGGGCCTGCAGCTGCTGAGGGATTCACCTACCACTCCCCAGGAGGGATGTGTACAGTCTGATGTTGGCACTTGTGTGTCTGTGGTCTCTCTGCTGCAGTAGCTTCTCCCTTCCACTTCCTCTGTACTCTGTACTCACTGTACTGAGTACAGAGGAAACAGTAACACCTGTGCCTTCCTTACAGGA
This sequence comes from Pedetes capensis, assembly GCA_007922755.1. Taxonomy (NCBI): domain Eukaryota; kingdom Metazoa; phylum Chordata; class Mammalia; order Rodentia; family Pedetidae; genus Pedetes; species Pedetes capensis. The sequence goes on along the minus strand of VMDO01000906.1, from coordinate 226,983 downwards.
GAAGAGATCTGTAAAAGACAGCAGTGTGACCCAAGATGGATATGTGCTCTGTTAGCTTGCTGTCACTGTGACAAATGCCCGAGATAAGTCAACTTAAAGGAGGAAAGGTTTGTTTTGGCTCATAGTTTCAGAGGTCCATGCGCAGTTGGCTCTGTTGCTTTCGGGCCCAGGGTGTCACACTATGCTATGATAACAGAGCACACAGTGGCACAAAGCTGCTCACCTCGTGGCAGCCAGGAAACAGAGAGAGAGAGAGAGAGAGAGAGAGAGAGATATGCTGGGTACCCAATGTCCCATTCAAAGGCTCACCCCCAAGGACCTGACTTCTTCCCACTGGGCTCCACCTCCTAAAGGTTCTGTCACCTCCCAGTAGCATCACAGGCTGGAGAGACCAACCCTTTACCTAGTGGCCATTTGGGGAACATTTCAGGTGCAAAGTACAGCAAATGGCATATTCTTATGCAGCCAGAGAGGGCAGTACCATTTCAATAAGTAGGGTTTGTAGTTCCTGAATGTTCTTCTGAAGACACATTCAGTTACCCTATTTAGGCCAGGCCTGGTCATCACAGCAGTGTAAGAGAACTTCCTAGCATGCATGCCCAGCTCTACTGATACTTAGCCACCTGCAATTGGCTCCTTCCGAGTCCTTCTCAAGGTAAGCCCAGGGCAAAATATCCTCAGGCTGAAGGATCTCCCAGGAGCACACCGTTGTTGGCATCTGGTAAGTTCCTTCAAATTTCACATTCTTGCTTGTTTCATATCCTATGATGGGCAGGATTGTGCTCTCTTCCTCTGGAATGAAAAAGCTGCAAATCAGGAAGCACCTGCCTTTCCTCCTAAATAAATCCCAGCGGCTGAGTACACCAGACCTCCTCTGTTCTCTTGGGTGTCAGAAACCAGCATCTCATACATGTTAAGGCCTGCTGCCCCAGTGGGCGATACTAAGGATGGGGGTGTCCCATCGAAAATGAGTCCTCTAAACACCGTTTCACTTGGTTTCAGCCACATGTTGATGCAGTTGTGGAGAAGGTGACCAGCTCTGAGCTGAACTGCAGTGACAATCCTTTGTTGGAAGGGGTGGGGCTGGCAGGACTAGAGGTGTACGGTAGGGTTTTAGGAATAAAGTCACTAGTCCATAGGGACAAATTGGTTGCTCTCTTATATTTAAAGAAGGCTTATTTTCAGGCAATGCCTGGTCTATCCAGACAGTGAGTCTTTCTCTCTTTTCAAAGAAATCAGCTCTCTTCCCAGCTTTGGAACGTCGAGTCATCTTTAAAGTTAAATTTATCATTTGCAGCCAGCAGGTTGTAGCCACGCATCATCATGTCAACTTGGCAGGCCGCACACATGGGTGAGTCTCCCTGGCGTTTTGCTGAATACTTGATTTCCAAATTCCAAATGCTCAGCACCCCACCCCCTCTTACAATTAGGGGAGTGAAAGAGGAGGATGCAAAATCATTGGTATGTTTAACGCAACCTTGGGCATCCAGATAGATTTTCCCTAAATTGGGTTATGAGTAATGCCTTCCAACAGCTTAGAGCTTTGAGAAGAGTACATAAATAAAACCTGCACATGCAGACTGTGGTCCTAAAACATCAGGGGGGTGAAAAGCAGATCCCTATTGGTAACTAATGTTTTCCAGGGGTTGGGCAGGCAGGTGCTGGGTCTCTAAGCCATCTCTGAGCGCAGTTTGGGCCAAGTCCCCAGACCTGCCACAGAAGGGAAATGTATGAAATTCAGACCTCAACAAGTTAACTAAGGACAGAGCAGGAAGGAAGTCAGAGATGTTCTCAACAGGCAAGAGGAAGGGACAGAGGCCCTACAATTGTGAGCCGAAATCGAATTTCTCAGGAAATCTGAGGAGCAGGGAAAAGTGAAGGTAGAACATCCCACAGAGGTGGGCCAACTGTGGCAACACTCCAGGAGGTGGAGAAGCCCAGGCTTTAGAGACGCTGAGCGGTCCGAGTTCAGACACTCTCCATGTCCCAGCATGGAAGCTCGCCACTCTGTGGAAGGCCTAGTGCTCTAGAGACTCACCCTCACTGCTTGCCACCTGCCAGGCAGATAATACTAAGTTGGTGTCTTCACAGCACATCTGGTGCCTACACCATTCAAGGGCTCAAGATATAAAGATGGCAATCCCAAGTCCTGGACTGCCATGAGCTCCTTATCCCATGTGATGTAGTGCAAACAGTGCTGTTGTTGTTAGGTGCTGTTGAGTCAGGTCTGACGCATAACGACCCTACATACAATTGAACGAAATACTCCCAACACTGCTATGCCCAGCACTGTGTCAGTGCTTCTCTGCTATTCACAGAATTTTCAATGGCTGATTGTTTTCAGGATTGCTTTGGGAGTGGGCTACCACTCCCATCTTTTCTCCCATTTTTTTTGTGGTGCTGGGGATCAGGGCCTCAGAGAGTGCAGAGAGTGCAGAGAAATAGTATTTTACTGAGTCGGAAAGATTTGGATTTCAGGCCCACAACCCCCAAGTCTCCTCCACCATGTGAGTATCAGGGGGATGGGGTATTTTCTGTAGTGTTTTTTGTAGAAACTCAGAAATTTCCACTTGGCTCAAAACCACACATGCTCCATGGCAGTGTTTTCTGTTGGCCCATGGTCCTGTGGGAAATACAGTACTCAATCTCAAAGTTAGGGTAGCCTGGGTTTTCTGTACAGCTCTCTCATGCATCTGTCCAGAATTGTTTTTGATGCTTTTGTAGTTCTGACCCATTGTACTTCTCCAGGTCACAAGTTCTTTAATATTCCCACTTATTACTAGTGGTCCCCCAGTGTGCTCAGAGGTTGAAAAATTGGGGCGTGACAGGAAATCCATACTTAATAAACTGTGAAAGGATGAAGGGCTTGGACAGAGAGACACCCTCCCTGTGTGTGACATCCCCACCCTGTCAGCTGCCACTGTGTTACCTAGGTGACACAGGAATGTCAGTTGAGAGGCAGCTCTGCCTAGCTGTAGGTCCAGGAAGTTTTCTACCCTTCCAGAGCTTTTCCCAACCCTCCTAGGTGTCCTTCACTAGGAAGGTTTTGGAGCAACATGCCTTGTTCAGTTGCAGACATCCAGAAAGCACATCGATCTTTTCTATCCACTGGGAAGAAGCTGCTTTCCCCAAATTCTTTAGCACATGGTGAATTTGGAGTCACTTCACTCATGTATGGGGTAAACATGTCCTGTGTGCATGAGCCATGGGTGGCACTGGAGACATCAAGATAAGTAAAATCTGGTCTCTGTCCCAAGCATCTCACAGTCCACATTGGAGAAAGATTAATTGTAAGATAATGGTATGCAGCTAGGCATGATGGTGCATGCCTATAATTCCAGCACTTAGGAGGCTGAGGCAGGAAGACTGATGAGAGTTCAAGGCCAGACTCATCCACATAGAGTATTCCAAGCCAGCCTGGGCTACACAGTGAGATGGTGTCTCAAAAGAAGAAAGAGGAGGAAGTGGAGGAGGAGGAGGAGAAGTAGTTGTTATAGAGGCAATAATCAATTGACATAGGATATTGTGGGGCACCTAAAGCAAATAGGAGGCCCAGAGAGAGCTCCTGGGAGAAGGTAATGTCTAAGTGGTTCCTATAGGATTCATAAGAGTTGACCAAATGGGGAGAAGCAGGTGTTCGAGGCAAAAATGATAGCATAAGCAAAGATAGGCAAGAAGCAGCCATGGAGTGTCTGAGTGCGAGATAGCGGGAGGATGCAGGCCATTCGGTGCGCTGGAACTTCAAAGACACCAGCAAGAGACATAGCCAGGAAAGTGCAGCCTTGACACAACAGACAATGAGAGTTGTTCCTGGATTCATGTAGGTCAGATCTCTGCTTTCCCACGGGTCTCTTATAGCTGGCCAGAGCAGGGAATACGAGAGAGAAGATTAGCAATTGTGTTAGCTAGTTTTCTGTCACTGTGACAAAATACCAGGGAAAATCAGTTCATAAGACAAGGTTTGTTTTGGCTTGTGGTTTCTTAGGCTCTAGTCCGTGGTCACTTTGCCCTGCTACTTCGGGCCAGTGGTGAGGCAGTGCGTCATGACGGGAGCCTGCAGTGCCTCAAGGAAGTGGCTTAGCTCCTGGCAGCCAGGATAGAGAGAGAGAGGAAGGAGCTGGCTCCCAACATCCCCTTCAGGGGGTGCCCTGTGACCTCACTTCCTCCTCCAGTCTGGGAAGACCTTTCACCATACCGGCTTCCAGAGACACTCCAGATCCCAACAGCAGCAGTGAGACACCCTGGGAGGCTGGGCAGTAGTCCGGATGGGAAGGGTGGTGGCCCAGCTGATCCACGGCAGTGGCAGTGGCAGTGGCAGTGGAGTTTTTTGTTTATTTTTAAGAAAGGCCAGATTTTAAAAACATTTGGGAAGAAAACTTGGTGAGATTTCAGTGTGGTCATCTGTGGATAGGAAAGGGAGGTGAAGGCGAGGCACCAGGTTTCCAGCCTGGTGGACTAGGTCCATGATGAGACTAAATGAGGAAATGCTGGCGGGAACTGACCGTCGAGAATGACAAGCAGCACCTGCTGAACTCTTCTTCAGTCCTAGATGCTATTCTCAGACTTTAATCTAGGATTTCACTTGTCTCTCATGGAGCCCCTGCAAGGTAAGGTACCTGAAAATCAAAACTGAGTTCTCGCGTATGGCCCCTTTGCCCTTGGTACTGAGGAGGCAGATCCTCATGGGTGGGAAGTGGGTGGCGAAGGCCAAGGCTTGGGAAAGGGAAGGCTGCAGCAAGTGCTGTCCAAGTCCCAGAGCCTCCCTAGAGCTTGTGATGGCAGAACAGGGTCAGCCCCAGGAACCAGGGCCGCGGGTCCCACAGGCCAGGCAGACAGGCTCTCAGGGTCTGATCCGACATTGCAAGAACACATGGCTTTGCCCTGTGCGGAGTTCCCTCAAAAGGTCCCACAGCCCCCTAACAGCCCTGCCTCCCAGCAAAGCCCATCCTGGGACCTCCCTGACTCCTGGGTAGACGGGGCTATGTGGCTGCCTGTGTTTCCCAGCAGGCACCCAGTGAGCCCAGGAACCCCTCCACCTTCCCCAGCTGTCGCTCCTGTTCTCCTTTGCATTGGGACCCACAGGTGCCCTGCTGGCTTACTAGATTAACAAGTGGGGAGGGAGGAGGGGAAAACTGGGAGCAGGGGCTGCCCCCTCTTCTCCCCACTGCCCAGGCTGAAGGCCAGGAGGGCCCTGCCCTGCCTGCATATGAACAGCCAGACATATGAGGGCCAGGCACATGTCCCATGGAGGAGACAGTGAGGCCAGAAACATAGTCCGTGCTTCTCTGTTGACGTGCTGCATGATCTTCTCCCCGTCTCCAGAGTGAGCTTCTCTATGTAGAGAATAAGGCAGTTGTTGTTAGGTGCCATCAAATTGGGTCTGACTCATAGAGACTGTATGTACAGAATGAAACACTATCCAAAACTGAACCATGCAGATGATCTTTCTATCTTTGAGCTCATTGTTGCAGCCATAGTGTTTCTTTTCATTTTGACTTGTACCACATCAGCAACTGGAGATCCCAGGGGCTTTACTCCATTCCCATCATTATGGTCAACTCTATTTATAAAATAAGGCAGTAGGACTCTAATAAAAGATAACATCTCTTAGCAGTTTCAGAATCAGAGATCCCATGAATCTGGCAGTTCTGTAGACGTTCCATGGATGACAACTGCCAGTCTGGTGGGGATAGCCCCTTACTTGCAGATCACAGGAAATCTTCTCCAACTCAAACACTAGAGTCCCTTCCTTCCTGCTGTCACCCCCCATTCTGATGCCTGTAGAACATTTTGGAGGGATTTTGCAGTGAACAGAAGTCCTTTGAGTCCTACCAGTCAAGGATCCTGGAGATTCAAGCCCTCTTTCTTCTGGGGTGCCATCCTGTTGTCCATTAATGGGATGACCATGTCATTCATATGAACTAGGATGCTTCTGAGTGTGAACTGTTCATTGTTAGGTTTTGGAACAACAGTTCCTTCATAAGTCCAGGGCTAACATATTTTGTCAAGGGTTAACATGTTTGTTGTTGAGCTCTCCTTTCCACAGCCTGTGCCTGACATATGACCCCTCTCAGCAACTCAGCCCCAACCTGTAGGAAAACAAGACCAAGAAACTCTGAGCAGGATCGAGATGAGACCACAAGCCGCTTGAGACCCCCTCCTTCACCCTGTTGCAAAACATCACTACAGCCGCTTTCGCTGATAAACGGCTCTCCCAATCCCTCCCTCATCCTTGGACCATCTATAAAAACCTGCCTTCATCAGCCATAAAAGGGTGATGCATCTTGGCCTCAGCCTCCCCCTGTATGCATGGGGAAAATACAATAAAAGTTAATTGTTGTTGTTGTTGTTAGGTGCTGTCGAGTTTGTTGTTATTAGGTGCCATCAAGTCAAGTCTGACTCATAGCCACCCTATGTACAGCAGATCGAAACACTCCCCGATTCTGTGCCAAGCACATAATCTTATTTATGTTTAAGTCCATTGTTGCAGACACTGTGTCAATCCATCTGGTGGAGAGTTTTCCTTCTTTTCATTGACCTGCCACTCTCCTAAACATGGTATCTTTCTCCAGAGATCAGTCTCTCCTGACTACATGTACAAAATATGTAAGATGCAGTCTAACCATCCTTGCTTCCAAGGAGCACTCTGGTTGCAACCTCTTCTAGGACATATCTATTGGTTCTTTTGGCAGTCCATGGTGTATTCAACAGACCGACTCCAGCACCATAATTCAAAAACATCAATTCTTCTTCTGTCTCTCTTGTTTAATGTCCAGCTTTCACAACCGTATGATGTAACTGAAAGTACCATGGCATGAGGCAGGCACACCTTCGACTTCAATGTGACATCTTTACTTTTCAATACTCTAAAGAGATCTTTTGCCACAGCTTTTCCCAAAGCAATGCATCTTTTAATTTCCTAACTGCTGCTTCCACGGGTGTTGATTATAGAGCCAAGTAAAGTAAAATCATGGACAACCTCAATCTTTTCTCCATTTATTGTGAAATTGCATACTGACCCAGTTGTTAAGGATTTTTGTTTTGTTGATGTTTAGTCATAATCCATACTGAAGACTATGATCTTTGATCTTCATCAGTAAATGTTTTAAATCCTCTTCATTTTCAGCAAGCAGAATTGTGTCATTTGCATAACACAGGTTGTTAATGAATCTTCCTCCAATCCTGATGCCACGTTCTTCCTCATAAAGTCCAGTTTCTCGGATTATTTGCTCAGCATATAAATTGAAGAGATATGGTGAAAGTATACAGCCCTGATGCACACCTTTCTTGGCTTTAAACCATTCAGTGTTTCCTTGTTCTATTCAAACAATTGCCTCCTAATTCATCTAACACCTCCAGTGCTGCATCTGTTTGTTGAAACATCTCTATTGGTATCCCATCAATTCCTGGAGCCTTGTGTTTCACCCGTTCTTTCAAGGCAGCTTCCACCTTGTCCTTCAATACCATTGGTTTTTCTTCATATGCAACCTCTTGAAATGGTTGGTTATCTAACAATTCTTTTTTTGTATAATGACTCTGTGTATTCCTTCCATCTTCTTTTGATGTCTACTGCATTGTTTAATATTTTCTCTATAGAATTTTTCACTATTGCTACTCGAGGTTTGAATTTTTCTTCACTTCCTTAAGCTTAAGAAACACAGAGTGTGTTCTTCCCTTTTGGTTTTCTGTCTCCATCTCTTTGCACATGTCATTATAATATTTGTTTTTGTCTTCTCAAGCTGCCTTTTGAAATCTTCTGTTTAGTTCCTTAACTTCATCATGTCTTCCTTATACTTTAGCTGCTCAGCATCCAAGGGCAAGTTCCAGAGTCTCTTTTAACATGTAATTTGGTCTTTTCTTTTTTTTTTTTTCCCTGTCTTTTTAATAACCTTTTGCTTTCTTCATGAATGATATCTTTGATGTCATGCTACAACTTGTCTGGTCTCATTTGTGTCTAATGCATTAAACCTGTTTTTGAGGTGGTCTCTGAACTCAGGTGGGATATACTCAAGATCTTACCTTGGCTCTTGTACACTTGTTCTAATTTCTTCAGTTTGAGTTTGAATTTGCATAAGAGAAATTGATGGTCTGATCCACAATCAGCACCTGGTCTTGTTCTGACATTTGATATAGAGCTTTTCCATCATCTCTTTCCACATATGTAGTCAATTTTGTTCCTGTATGCTCCATCTGGTGAAGTCCATGTGTATAGTCACTGTTTATGTTGGTGAAAATATGTATTTGCAATGAAAAGGTCTGTCAGTTTGCCCCACTGTGGGAGCTTGTGTGTTACAATGAGGCTGAAAGCTATGCCACTGATATCTCAGATAGCAGTAGGATCACCCATGGTGGACAGGCTTCAGCTGAGCTTCCAGACTAAGACAGATTAGGGAGTAGACACTGGTGAACCACTCCTGAAACAACTAGCCATTGAAAACCCTATGAATAGCAATAAAAAGATATAGTGCTGGAAAATGAGCACCCCATGTTGGAAGGCACTCAAAAGACTACTGGGGAAGAGTTGCCTCCTCAAAGTAGAATCTACCTTGATGACAGAAATGGAGTAAAGCCCAGGGACCTCTATTTGCTGATGTGGCACGACTCAAAATGAGGAGAAACAACTGTAAACATCCATTAATAATTGGAACATGGAATGTATGTATTATGAAGCTAGGAAAATTAGAGATCATTAAATGAGAAATGGAGCACATAAATATTGACATTCTAGGCATCCGTGGGCTAAAATGCACCAGCATGGGCCATTCTGAGTCAGATAATCATGTGGTCTACTATGCTGGGAATGACAAACTAAAGAGAAATGGGGTTGTGTTCATCATCAAAAAAGACATCTCAAGATCTGTCCTGAAATACAATGCTGTCAGTGATAGAATAATATCCATACCCTACAAGGAAGGTCAGCTAATATGACTATTATTCAAATTTATGCTGTCGAGTTAGTGTCCGACTTATAGTGACTCTATGTACAATAGGCGAAACATTGTCATCAGTGCTTCTCTGCTACTCATAGGGTTTTCAATGGATGATTGTGTTTTTTGGTTGGGTGAGTGGGTTGTTGGGTCTTTCTCCCAAGCCTATAGCACCTGGTGTTCCCAGGTGGTCTCCCATCTAAGTACTAACCAGGCCTGACCCTGCTTAACTTCTGAGATCTGATGGGATCAGACACCACAGTGCTAAGGCTACAGGCATAAAGCTAATTAGTCTACACTTAAACCTCCTGCTTTATTCTCAGTTTGCCAACTGATTGTAATATTAATAAGGCCACCAAAAAAATAGACATAATCTTGGATTGACCTTGGAAAATGGGGACAACTGGTCACCACACATGTCACATAGACACCCAGCCAAACATCCAGTCCCAGGGACCCCCTTGTTAAGCAATGCAATTTGCCCCAGACTTAGACTAAGCGCCTAAAAGAAAGAAAGCAGACTATAGGCAAGTAGTTTCCCTCAAGTCGAGAGCCGCTTTCTGGGCCTGGCTCAGCCATCCCTTGGCTGCTTGTGACAAAAGTCAGGGTGTGCGAACGCTCTGAGGTGCCGAGAGAGTCGAGCCTGGTGCGGGTTTCTCAGCGTCAGCATCCAGCCCTCCTTTCTCCTTTTGGCTCCTTCCTTTGTGGTTAAGGTGTAAGGTCAGGGAAGTTACTGCCAAAGGTCTCCATCAGTCCCAAGGAGATACGGACCCCACTTTCTCCTTGGCCACCTGGAGGCACTGTGCAGGCCAGGGCAGGAATGCCAGCAGCACAGGCAGCTGGCTCTGCAGCCCCACCTTGGTGCTGCCATCCACTAGATCTGAATTACTCCTCTTCCCTGAGCCTCCACAGGCCTGCTGTGGCCTCCACTGGTCCTCCATAAACAGGTCACTGTGTCGGGGGTTCTAGGCCAGCCACAGCTCATCTGCATGTGGGGAACAGGGCATGGCTCCTGCCTGCTGCTCTCAACGCTCAGCTTGATACCATCCCATGACCTCGGCCAACACACTTATAAAATGTGAACATGAGACAGGATCTTGTGACATCAAAATCCAGCCCTTCCAGTTCGCTGCTGAAGACTCAGGCTCAGAGAGGAGTTGTAAGCTGCCCAGGAGAAGCAACACACTCACAGTGGCACTGAGTCGGGAACCTTGGTGTCCCCCTGCCTGGTGGCTGCCACCTTTGCCTCAGACCCTTTCCCCTAGCACAGCACAGCACAACACAGCACAGCACCCTGGCCCCTGCCACCCGGGCTGCGGCATTGGTCAACCCTTGGAAGCCTGTGTTTATTTATAAGGCTGCTGCTTCTCCTCCCAGCATCTGAAAGCCTCCACAGGAAATAAGGAAGCTTTGTGGGGTGCTTGGGAGGAGGGATGGTGAGTGGCTCACTAAAGGACCAGTTACTCCTGCCGAGTTCCTCCTCTGATTTTTTTTTCTTTAATTTCTCCATCTCTCCAGAGCATGCATACACGCTCGCAGGTATTCAAGCCTGCTGACATGTACATGCATACACACCCTGATGTGCGCAGGGGTGCGCACATGCTCCCCAGTCTGTCTCCAGCATCCCTCATGACAAAGCTACACCAATTTCCTCCCGAGCATTCTTGTGTCTTGTCCCTGTGGTCTGGCTCCCACTAGTGTGGCCCAGTGGCAGGTCAGCAGCTAGAGGGAAGCAGGACATCATGATGCCTCACCTGGGCCTCACCAGACCCCTCCTCTCCACTTCTCCTTTCCAAAAACTCCATTCCCAAATGCTCTGCATGATTCGGCTGAAGTCAGATGTGTTGCTTGTCCTCCCATTGTGGGTGGAGCGACTCCTGAGGTGAGCTAGAACCAGGAGGGGAGGTAACTCAGGACCGTATCAGACCACCGCCACAGTTTCCTGGGCCTGCCCTACATAGTGCCTCTGCCCCAGGGCTTAAACAACAGACATTTACTGTCTCAAAGCTCTGCAGGTCAGAAGTGCAAGACCATGGCTTCAGCAGGGATCGTTCTCTCTGGAGCCAGGAAGGAAGCATCGGTGCTGTATCTCTCTCTGAGCTGCTGTGGTTAGCTGGCATCTCTGGCTTTCCCTGTCTTAGCAAAGCATTGCTCCATCTCTGCCTCCCTTTGTTCCCATCACTCTCCCTCTCAACTGAGTCCAAATCCCCCTCTTAGTAAGGACCCCACTCACAATAGATTAGGAGCCCACTCTGCTATAGTGTGATCTCACCTTAGCTAAAGACATCACAGCCACTCTATTTCCAAAAAAGGTCACATCCTGGGGTACCAGAGGCTAGGACTTCAGCATGTGAATTTGGAAGGGGACACAATTCAACTCAAAACAGCTGAATTCCAGACTTCAGGGCTCTTCCTGCCCTGAAAGTTGTCTCACCAGAGACTCCCACCAATGACACATAAGAAATGTTTCTGGACGGAGTGCTCTGTTGCACACCTGTAACTCTAGCAACTTGGGAGGCTGAGGCAGGAGGATTGAAATTTCGAGGCAAGAGGCAGCCTGAGCAACTTAGGGAGATCCTGTCTCAAAATAAAAAAATAAAAATAAAAAGGGGGCTGGGGGCGAAGTTCAGTAACGGAGTGCTTGCCTAGCTTTTGCAAGGTCCTCGGGTCACTCCTCAGCACAGGAAAAAAAAAAAAATTCTGGTCAGACACCAAGATTCTTGCCCAGTGGCCTGTGGTGAGGACACCCACCAAACCACCCTTGAAGCTGGTTCTGTGTGGGTTACTTCCAGCTACACTGGGGAGTTAGTCTCATCTGAGACAGGGCCTCACTAGGGAGAGAAGCCTTGGCCCTCAGTGACCAGCCTCAGGAACTGATGCCTTTGTCACTCTCCTAGATTCCATTCTTGATGCCATCCGACCAAGGCCCATTCTTGGTGATGGCTGCTGTGGTTTGGATGAGTGTCCTCCCCAGGTCCAAAAGCTTGGTCCCCAGGATGGTGCTTTTGGGGGGTGCTGTGGACGTTTAAGAGGCTGGGCTTTATAGGAGATCCTTAGGTCACTGGGGCTCCGATTTAGCTCAGTTGGTAGAGCGCCTCTCTGCAGTCTCTGAGGTCCCGAGTTCGATTCCCAGCACCATAAAAATGGGAAAAGGACATGGCAACCCACTCCCAAGGCAATCCTGAAAACAATCTGCCATTGAAAACCCTGTGAGGATTGCTATGAGTCGGACACAACTCGACGGCACCTAACAACAACAACAAGGTCACTGGAGACGTGCTCCCATGGGGCATGGGGGGCCCTGGGCTCTCTGGCTCTCTCCACTTCCTGGCTTGTGACATGAGCACCTGCTCTGACACATGTTCTTGCCATGAAGTGCCACCTGCCAGGGGCCCAAACCAATGGGCCTTCCACTCTTGGACTTGAACTTCCATTACCATGAGCCAAAACAAAAGCCTCTTTAGTTTGTACGTGGCCCGTGTCAGGTATCTCATTATAGTGATCACAGAGACCCCATGACACTGGGGCACGAAGTTCAAGTTCTAAAACTCTGGACTTTCTGCCTTCACTTCTGCTTCCCCTATCCTGCACTGTTACTCTTTTGTTTCTCCCCTACCCCACTGAGTCCATGAAACATTGATTTAATCATAGTCTTTACACGTACCTTCATCATTGTCTTGGGTGAGGGCCCTTTTTAATTTCTTTTTCCTCCCTTGTATGTGCAATACCCCACTCTCATCCTCTAGCAGTCTCCCAAAGCCATCCCCTTCTGTCTCTTGTGTTCTTTTCGTTTGTATGTGTCCTCAAAATTTGTCTTATTTCGTGTGCATGAATTTGTTTTACTTTTTATTGAGATAGACTGTGTATGCTGTGAAGTATGTAGAATCATACACAAAGTATTATGCAGTAAAGTATGCAGAATCCTAAATGAATAGCTGTGTAGGTACATTTGGTATGTATGTTGATCCAGGACCCAGATGAAACCCTAGAACCTTCCAGCACTCCAGCAGGTCCCTCATGCACCTTCTTAGCAAAGCTAACGCCCTAGATGTCACTATTCTGACTCCTACTGCCAGATTTCTTCCTTAAATTTCACATAGAGCTTAAGTATTTTTTCTTTCTTCCTTTATTCCTCCTTCCCCTCCCTCCCTCTCCCTTCCTCCATTTCTTCCTTCCTTCCCCTTCTTTCCCTTTTTTCTCTTTCTTTCACCACTGAAGGACTGAACCCAGGGCCTCATACATGTCAGGCAAGTGCTTTACCACTGAGCTGTACCCTAGCCACTTTTTTATTTTTTATTTTGAGACAGGGTCTCACTAAGTTGCACAGGCTGCTTCTGGCTTTGAACTTACAACCCTCCTGTCTCTGCCTCCCAAGTCATGTTTAAGTCTTTCTTAGCTGACTTTATCACTCATCATTGTTATGTTCAGTTTTTTTGCTGTGCCCTACTCAGTTGTCTGAACCTTTGAATTATGGACCAATCGATAGATCTTGGATCTGAGTGTGCACGTGTGTGTGCACGTGCGTATGTGTGTTGGGAATGGAAACTTGCACATTGTTAGGCAAGCACTCTACTACTGAGCTACATCCCAGCCCTTAGTTTTGAGACAGGATCTTGCTATGTAGCATAGGCTGGTCTTGAACTAGAGCTTTTGACTCTTGTAAATAAACCAACTCTGAGCATTTTGTGTGCATATCTTGTGGTGGCCATCTGAGGTGTACACCCAAGGGTAGAACCATGGGTTGTAGGATAGCAGACATTTACCCCCGCTCTATGATTTGATGTGTCCTTGAGCAATATATGTGGGGTCCAATTGATATGCACCCTTGCCAAAGCAAGAGCCTGTCAGCCTTTTGCATTTTAGCCACCCTGATGGGGGCGTAGTGCTGAGTCTGCACTCCCCTGACAAGTACACGTGCTGGGCAGGTGTCGTGTGCAGGTATACACTGGTTATTCACATATGGTCTTCTGGGAAATGCTTGATCAAAAATTTTGCCCATTTTTAATTGAGCTATTTGCTTTTCCATGTTGATTTAATTTTTGGTGGAGCTGGGGATTGAACCCAGGACTTTGCACACGGTAGGCAAGCACTCTGCCACTGAGCTACAGTCCCATTCCTAGTTTAGTTTTTTACATTCTCATATGGATCATTTATTGGCAATAGAGAGAAGAACCTTTTCCTGTCTATTGTTGGCCTTTTAATACTATTACAACTTCTGTCAATTTTAAGGAAGTGTAAGTTATTTTTTCTCTTATTAGTGATTTTTTGTCTTTTAAGAAATCTTTGCCTAGCCTTAATCATGTCTTTTTTCCTGAACATGTATTTTTATGTCCATGGTAGTATGTTATGAATTTGATTATTGTTTGGGTTATTTTTGTCCCTACTAATTGCTATGTTTTTACTTTTTGTCCTTTTGCCGTGCATGTACATCGTGTGCTACTTGCCACCAGTGTGCTCCACTGCGCACATCCGCCTGCTGCTCTCAAACCCACTGCCCGGCTTCCCCCTTGGCCCTGCCCCAACAACGCAGGTCCTCCGGTGCCTTCACCCTGCATCCCAGTGTGCTGCACAGGCAGCCAGGGCACCCCATGTGCCAACCCTGGCTTTGTGAAAGCTGTCATCCCAACCTCTGAGAACTCGCTAGTGGTCAGCAAGGAAGCTAGGGCTCCCCGATCCACCCCTCCCCAGGAAGGGTGCTGCTCCTAAGTATCTCTGGCTCTAGGCGGAACCATCTTGTACCTGTGCAGAAAGCCAGGAGGAGGAGCTCCAGCCAGCGGCCAGCACAGGAGCCTCTGGGGAGAAATGGGATCCGTACCCTAGGGCTGCATCCAGTAGATTGGATAAGGCCTAAGGGTCCGCATTCCCACCTGCTGCCCGCGTGAGGGCACTGAAGGGCAAACTCTCCTCCTCCACACTCTTCCTGCTGTCCATACTTCCAGAATCCTCCACTGCCAACACCGCTGTGCATAGCCCGGGTGTCTGCTGTTCAGGGATGATACTCGGGCCCTGGAGGCAGTGCCCAGCCCACAGCATAAGGGCTCAGTCCCACAGGACTGCCCACTTCAGATGTCAAGTAAAAGCAGTGGGTCTTCCGATAGCCACACTTCTGTCATACTTGGCTACAAACCAGAGGTTCCTAAGACCCCTCTGCAGGTTCGATAATTTTCAATGACTGACGGCGGCATACCGACCTCAGGGAGACACGTTTGCTGGTTTGTTAGGAGGGCTATGACGAAGGATGTGGATGAACACCTGGATACGCGGGGACACAGGAAGAGTTCTGAGCTGAGGACCACACACCCTCCTGGCACATGGATGTGCTCACCACCCAGAAGTTCCCTGAGCCTCATACTTCAGGGACTTTTTTTTTTTTTTTCCTTTTTTTTTTTTTTTTTTTCAGTACTAGGGAGTTGAACTTGGGGCCTCATGCATGCTTTTAGGAAGTGTTTAAACACTGAGCCACACCAACAACCCATTTATTACTTTGTATTCTGAGACAGGGTCTCACTAAGTTACACAGGCTACCTCTGACCTCAAACTTGCAATCCTGCCTCTGCCTCCAAAATCAATGGGATTAAAGGCATGTGCCACTATGCCTGGCTACTTCAGGGATTATTGTGGAGGTTTCATCTGTTAGGCACATGGATCATTAACTCAACGTCCAGCCCATCTTTGTTTACTGAGGGTGGGGAAGTTTCCAGCCTCTAACGCTGGCTTGTTCTTTTGGTGATCACCCAAGAGCCCACTAAAATGCATGTTATTGCAACAGAGGACGCTCCCAGGAAATGTCAAGGGATTCATGAGACCCATGTCAGGAAATGAGATCAGAGGCCAAGAGTAGAACAATGATGCTCCTGCTGCCCCATCACTTAGGAACTCTGAGTCAGGAACTTGGATGAACTCCAAAGACATATTTCTTACTACATTATGATAAACAGCCAGGTTTCATTTATCCCATATTTGTTGGCCACTTACTATGTGCCAGCTACTGATCTCAGCATTGGGAATACAGCAGCAAACAAAACCAACAGTTCACCTTAAAGGAAAAGGAGGTGGATACTGTTGTTGGTTTTCCATCATGGCAACACATACCTGAGATAAACAACTGAGAAGCTTTATTTTTGCTCATGACTTCAGTTCATAGTCAGTTGGCTCATTGTTTTGGGGCCTGCAGCAAAGCAGCAATCATGATGAGTATTCTTCACAGATAAAATAAGAGATCTACAGGAAAAATCAGTCCTTTTTCTTCATTAAGATATTATCATGTCTGTGAATAATGCCTGGAACAAGAGCAGCCATATTGTAACCATGAGGAGAGTTGGCTTCAGGACAATCCAAAATACCGAGGATTACAGGGAAGAAATATGGGAGAAAGAAATTAGATCTTTGGTAACATCTTCAACCTACTGCATTAACCAACTCTGGGACCACCTACCTCTAGCCTTTTTACACTCCTGTAATTTAAATCATTGAGTAGGAGTTTTCTGGGTTTTTTCAGCCACAAGCACTGAGTGATGACCTCTCCACCCTAACACTCTAGGCATGTCTAGAACATTCTTCTGATTGCTCCAAGCTCCTGAAAGACAGGGGATACACAGAACCCACACTCTAACCTTAGGGCCTAGTGCGCCCCCAGTGCTTGGAATATACTTGGGTTTACCATCAGACTCAATCTGCTTTTACAAGAGCACAGAGTGAGTTCTATGAAGCAAAGGCCCAGAGAGAGTTAGCTACTTCCTCTCTAGCCTCTCTGATTGGAATTTTTGTGTGTGTGTCTGTCTTCTCAGCAGCTTGTGAGCTGCTTCATGGCAAGACATTAGCATTCTCTTGGGGACTGAGAAAAGGGACTGCTGTGACTGGTGCTAATAGGACAATGCTGTGATTGGTATACACATAAACCTTTATATGCATGACATATTTTCTGTGATTGATGTACACATAGACCTTTATATGCATGACATATTTGCTGTCATTGGTGTACACATAGACCTTTATATGCATGACATATTTGCTGATTGGTGTAAACATAGACCTTTATATGCATGACATATTTGCTGTGATTGGTGTAAACACCCCCTCTCTGGCTATATAAGTAGGCAGTTCAGCTCACTGAACAAGCAAGCTGGGAGACACCCTCCTGTGCTTCCTACCCTAGCATTGCAACATTAGGCCCAATAAAGGGCCTCTCCCAAGTTGTCCTTCTGCCTACTTTTAGTAGCATAGCTAAGCTGATAACACAAAAAAGGAGGTGAAGACATCAACAGAAAGGTCGCACAGTGGTGATAGAGCAGTGAGGAGGGTAGAATGGCAGTGGGACAGCTGGTGCACTGATCTGTTGAAGCAAGACAGCAGGCAAATGTCTCAACAGAAGTATCAGGAATAGAGCCTGGCCACTCTGCCATCAGAGGTAGCACAGGAGCAGGATGCTCCCACCGACTGATAGGAAGTGGAGTGAACCCCCCACCCCCAGCTCCGACAATCACCAGCAGCAAAGCCGGAGTTGCTCTGCTGATGGGAGCTGTGAGGCTCCCATTGACCGGCAGGAAGAATAGCATGGCCCCCCATAGCAGAGCGGAAGGTGCTATGGTGACAGGAAGTGGGACATACCACCTCCTGCACCCTGACAATTGAGGGCAGCAGCAGAGCCAAGAACCATGGGGCTCTGACAGCAGTGGCAGGGGAAGGGCTGCAAAAAACATGGCTATAAAGGGGCACAGCCTATTCATTGACAGGCCTAGTGGTAAAAGCAGCGAGGCACTGACAGATGCAATTGACAGCTGCAAAAGAAGCAGCAGTCAGCAGCAGAAGCAGCGTATGGGCAGAAGTAGCTGCTTCTCAAATGGCAGCAAGGGTGACAGCAGCTGTAGTCTTAAGAGGCTACTGAACAGTTCCAGAATAGACACCAGGGCAAGAAGAGGGATGGTGGAAGCAAAGAAAAGGTGAGAGGGGGAGAAGAGCCAAGGCTGAGAAAGGATGTTGTTAAGAAGGCTATAAAGAGCCAGAGAAGAGAAATTGCAGGCCCTGCTTGTTAAATGAGTTCCAGAAAGCTGTTAAGTCTTCAGGGCCAAGGATCTCAGATACCCTGGGCCTGAAAGTTAGAACACTGGCCCACTATCAGGGCTGAGGATCCCAATATATAGACTTGCCCAGAAGCTACCATGCAAGCTTCTGTGGAATGCTGAGGATTCCCAACTCCTCACCCTACATAAGAGCTACAACACTCAAAGGCTGAGGACTCCTGATCCTCTCAACCTGCATAAGTTCTCCAATACAAGAGAGTGCCACTTGCTGCTGCTACTCTAACTCACCCGCTGCTATCGCTTGCTGCTGTCAAATGCTGAGAGCCACACAAGCTTCTTGCCTACCCATGATTTCTATCTTGGAAAAGCAAAAGGACCCAAAACAGCTGACTGGTGACCCCACCATGGTGTACTGACACCACAGGCCTAAAGCAAGTGGGCCAAATGACCATGAGCTGAAACCTCTGAGACAGTGAGCCAAAATAAACCTTCCTTCATTTTAAGTTGATGATCTCAGGTATTTTGTCACAGTGACAGAAAGCAGGCTGGCACAGGGTGGCAAAGAGGAATAGTAGAAATGAACAGAGTAAGGGAAGAGGAGAAAAAGAGGATGATCTGCAGGGAAAGGAGTTTGGAATGTGGCTTCTACAAAGGAAGTCCCATTAAGGGGAAGACTGAGGAAAGATCAGGGTGGAGAACCAAGGGACATGGAGGCCAGTGGTCAGTGACTAGTGAGCCTGAGAGGTATGTGGTCATTGGAGAACTGATCTTCTCCCATCCCCTGAAGTATGGGCATGGTTGAGGCTCAGCAGGACACGCTTCTGGCCAAGTTAGCTCTAGTTGTAGTTCTTTGATATGACTAGGGGCTATGACAACTGGCAATGCCCCTTTATCTCCTCACGAGCATCACCAACTGGGCTGCTCCCAAACAAATGTGGTGTGAGTGAGAGAGAGGCTGCCCAGACGCCCCAGGCCCACCCTGGGGGCGCTGCTGTAGCCATCTACCCCATGAGACTCAGCTTCCTGCAACATGGGTGGCTGAGCCACACACAGAGCCACAGGTGAGAGAATAGTAAAAATGGCAGGGAGGGCTACAGAGACCACAGGACTTATTGAGTGCCTGCCGTATTGTGAAGGGACATCACCACTCCTTCCAGATCCTCCCAACACCAGCAGAGCGGGGATCTTTGCCCTTCATTCTAGTGAGAGGAAACTGAGTCAGAGGTTTGGAAACTTGCCCATGAGCACACTGTTCGAAAGTGATCGGATCTGAGTCCTTAACCCCTGCATGCCCCTGGGGGTGCTGTCAGACTTGTAACCACCTCTAATTCCTCCTCTTTAAGCTCCCACACTGCCCCTCTGTGTGCGCTCCTTCAGAGTCCCTTCCTGGGTCCTTCCTTCTGATTGCCTAAGGCGCCCCTGCTCTGTTCTCACTATCGCTGTGTTCCACGATGGCCTGGGTGCTCCTCTCACATTTGTCCTCAGCTATTATTGTCTTCACATTAATTTCAGTCACACTTCCCTGTCTCTCTGGGCCCCGCAGGACCTGCCCTAGGAGCACGTGACAAACATTCATTAAATTGAAACTCCTCATCCCACCAGCCCAACGAAGGGTGCAGAGAGGCCAGAGAGCTTGGGCACTCTAGCTGCAGGTTTCATTAAGGGGGCACCATGGGAGGAAGCCTCTCCTCTCCAGGTCTCAGTGGGTTTCTGGAAAAGTGAGGTCTGGTCCTAATGTCTCCAGAGGTAGCTGTGAGCAGCAGCAGCCACCGGTCCCCCTCTCATTTGCCATGTCTCCATCTGCACCTGCCTCCCAGGGAGAGCCAGGAGCCTCTTCCCCTGGCCTTGGCGGTGCTGCTGGTGTCCTCTGCGCCATGCATGAGAGTGGAGCACATGCAAGCCACCCTGAGCCACAGGGCATTTGCAGCCTGCTGAGGTTTGTGGGAGAGCAGCCTGGTAGGAGGGGCTTGGGACGTGTGGGTGGAGCCTCACCCCTACAGCGAAAGACTCCTGCTGTCTTCAGAATGAGCTCCTGGTCAGGCAGGACTGTGCCAGTTACCTGAGGGTGGGTTGTCACAGAGCAAATTCCTCCCTTGCATCCTACATCTTCTGCACACCGCCATCTGCCCTTCTGCTTCCCAGCATGAGCTGAAGCAGCAAGAGGCCCTTGCCAGGAGCTGAGCACATGCCACACCATGCTCTTGGACTTCCCAGTCTCCAAAACGAGCCAAAATAACCCTTTTTCCTTATACATCACCCTTGCTTAGGCATTCTGTTATAGCAACAGGTTAGGTTAGGTGCCGTCGAGTCGGTATCCGACTCATAGTGACCCTCACAGGGTTTTCAATGGCTGAGTGCTTCTATAGCAACAGAAGATGAACTAAACCTGCAGCTGATAGACACCCGGGAGAAACGAGGAAGCCAGCCATCCAAGGGGAGGCAGGACAGACAGAGCCATGGAGCAGAATGTGCCTCACATGCCCAAGGAGCCATTGGGATAGTGGCCTATGAGTAAGGGCAAATAGTAGGAGGCCAGGTCAGGGAGGAAGGCAGGCTCAGCTGGTATAGGACCTTAAGGGCTGTGGTAAAAACCTCTGGCTTTTCCCCTAAGTCAGATGGAAGCCACTGGGAGCTTTGAAGCACAGAGCAACAGGGTCTTATACTTTCAAAGGATTTCTTGGCTACTGCATTAAAACAGACTGGGAGGGCACTGTGGTGCATGCCTATAATCCCAACAACTTGGGAGGCACAAGCAGGAGGATCGCAAGTTTGAGGCTGGAGGGAGCTTGCACAACTTGACAAGACCCTGTCTCAAAAGTTAAAAATATATTAAAAAGGAGGGCTGGGGGTGCAGCTCAGTGGTAGAGCATGTCTAACATGTGTGTGGCCCTAGGTTCAAACCTCAGGACTGAAAAAATAAATAAAAATAAAAATAAATTGCTGCCACATTATATTGAGCCACATAGCCATGGAGCCAGCTGACTGATGCTACAACATTGGCTTATTGATGAATGAGTGTGGGAGTTTTGTCACCAGAACACTCACTTCTTCAAGCATTTCACTGCATAGGTGGCAATTTTGTGCACCATTAGTGGAGCCACTGACATCCTCACGACATCTCCTCTGTCACACTAGGCAGCCGCTGGATCCTTGGACTGCCCAGAGCATGTGGCTTCCCGCAGAGTACTCATGCAACCGCCAGTTTGGGCCACAATCACAAGAAATTTGATCCTTTCCATTGGTGTAACTCCCATCAGAAAAGAAACCAAATGTCCCACGTGTTTGTAATTACAGTCATTCCAAATCAACCATCTTCCTAACAAGAGAGAGCCCCTGGCTGGGCCAGGCCCTAGGGAGAACCAAATCCTCTGCTGACTATTGTGTTTGACCTTGGGAAGAGTTCCCACAGAGCAGGGGCTGGCTCCATGCCTTTAGGGTCTCATTTTGCCCTGCCCTACCACATACCACCAGAGGCTGGCACTGTGGGACACATTCACTTGCCTGCTGTGATGCCCTGTGGGTGACAGTACCCCTAGAAGCCCTTCCTACAGTGAGATGGCTAGGCACAACTTATCTATTCACGGAAATAAGCCCCAGCTGAATGTGTCCCCAGTGTAACTTCCTCTGAGCTGGAACCCCCCACCTGCCCACAGCCACTCAAACAAGTTGCACAACTGAGGTCTGTCAGGCAGAGGAGGAGCTGGGACATAGTAATATCAACCTGCTGTGCCTAAACTGTCTGACTTACACAGACTTTACAAAACCATCTGGCCCTAGAAACTCTAGGAAAGGAAGACTCCACTCCCTGAAGTGTCCTCAATGTCCCCCCAAACATGCCCTTCGCTGAGATCCATGAGCAAGTGAGATGTGTGGCATGGGGTCTGACTGCCGCGTTACCTGTGACCCATCCCAAAGGCTCCAGGCCTAGAGGCAGGAGGCACACTCCCACCGCCCTTGGCCTCTGGTGGGTGTTCAAGCCCTGAAAAGCGGGGCTGAGGCCACCATCCTCCCAGGCTGCGGTCTCTGTCCCTCAAGCACAGTGCAAAGACAGCCGCTGCGTGCGGTGGTGGCCAGGGGCGTGGGTGCAGAGCCTGGTGGGCACAGGTCTGCGTCTTTAACTGAGGGAGCATGCTGGCCAGAACCACATCGACTGGAAGGAGGATAATCCTGGGGGACCACGCCCACACCTCCCTCTCGATGCCAGCCAGGGGATTAGAGGAGAGGCCACGGATTAGAGGGGTGCAGTTTGTCACAGCCTCTCCCTGTGGGCCTGCCAGCCAGCCTTCCGAGGTTGGCAGGGACGCCCTTCCCCAACCCGGACCCCGGGCTTACAGCCTGGCAGAGACCTGGGTAGCAGGCGAGGCTAGGGCTGCTCTGTCCTCTCTTCTCCCACCTGGTGCCCACCATGCTGGGACTCCCCGCATTCCTGCTGAACCCCAGCAGCACCACCCACAATGGGGACCTCTGCTGTCCGGGGCCCAGGGCCTGGGCCTTGCTGCGGAAGACCGCGGTCATCCTGTGGATGCTGCTGTCCGGCACCTCCCTGCCCCCCAGCCGGGGCCAGACTGAGATTCCTCTGGAAACGTAAGCCTCAAGCTCAGCGCCCCATAAAACCCTCCTGGCTGCCCCATCCCCCACCCACCTACCAGCGCCCGCACTGCCCCTCCTTCCCGGCTCTTCCTGGGGGTTTCAACAGCCCGTCTAACTGCGAAGACCTTTTTCTCCCTGATCTCCTCGCCTTCCCAAACTTCTGCCACCGTGGAGTGGTGCCCGCCCCTCCCCAGCGCCCTGTGCCCACGCAGAATTGATGTCAGAGCTGGCCCTCCTCAGGGTTCACCAGCTGCTCTTTGCAAGATAATCAGGTGGTGAGATTCCGAGCGGGCTGAGCTGGCTGTGGAAGTGACCACCCCGGCTCCCCAGAGGATCATTGGGAGATTTGTATTTTGGCATTCAGGAAGGTAAAGTAGTTCTAAACTCCCACAGGCAGGAGGGAACTAGGTCAAATTGGATTTCTGGGCCTCATTCTTTTCTATACCTTTCTGCCTCCTTCTGGGCTTTGATGCTGTAGCTCACCTTTAAGATCAGCTACAGGAAAGAATCTTGTATCAGTCATTTACACCTTGGTATAAATTTCTGTGCAGCCTCTCTAGGGTGTTTGTTGGACCTGGGCTCTGGACCCTATTAAAGACATTTCTGCCCTGGAGAGCACAGTATCATAGCCTTGAAAGTGCTGGAGCCCAGTGTGACCATAAGGCTGCCAGCACAGCTAGCTCCCAAGCACATCTCCTCAGAGGTGGGGCTGAGGAGCAGCAGTACAGCCTCGTGTGAGCTGGGGGACCTGGGGGAGCGGCGCCCTAGGCGGTGTGGCTCTCCCTCCTCCTCGCTCTCTTCCCAGCATGGATCCTGGGGCTCCACCAACCATGATTTAGGCAGTGCAGCAATTCAGTAAGGTGGGTAACACTATTTCTATTTTCAACTGGGCAAACAGAGACTCAGAGGAGTTAGGTAACTCCCTCAAGTTCACAAGGCTGGTAAACGAAAGTGCCAGAATCTAAACTCCAGTGGCCCTGGTCACGGACACCCACAACGCCCCCCATGGGTCTCCTAAACACAACAGGAAGGAGGATGTTGAGAATAATCTGAGTCTCAGGACACACACGGAGTGATAGCAGAAGGCAAGCTCCAGGAATGGCTGGGGGCCAAGTAGAGATGGCTGCAAGCCAGGCCCTCAGGGAGGAGGATCCAGGTGGCCATCACGCAGAAACCTCAAGAGCAGCCTGAGACCTGGCCTCTGCACAGCCCTGGGGTGCAGACCTTGAGCAGGCCCTAACCCCAGCCCTCCTTTCTTTTTGCCTGTGTGCTCCCCACCCTGACCCCTTGTCAGGTCAAACCTCCACCTCTGCCCTCGCCGCCCTCCCTCCCACATCTGTCCTCTGCAGGGTCGCCCAATCCAGGAGATGTCTCTGGTCTCACCTGCTCACACCCTGTTGCTCCAGATGCTCCCCGTTTTTCTTGATCCTCTGCCTCAACTCCCATAACGAGCCCCCTCTCCCATTTCCTGCTGGCTCCTGAGATCTCTTTCTGTCACTTTCAAGTACTCCTTGCCTCCTGCAGGCCCCAGAACTTGCCAGTGCCTCTTGGTTGTCACACTCACAGACCCATTCCTGTGACACATTCTCCTCAAATGAGCCCACTTGCCTTCAGCATTTCAGTTCCTACCCATGTACCAGTGGCTCACCACCCTGTCTCTAACTGCTGGCCTCACATACCAGTGTCTAGAGACACCTTTTCCTGAACATCACGAGAGTTTTAAATTCAAGTTTGTGTCTGTCAAGATACAGTGTGATTGGTGTCTTCTACAGCTGTGCAGTGCACAGCCTGCCCAACAGCAACTCAGCAGCCCTGCAATGGCGACCTCACTTTCAACATCACCCAGGCTATGTTTGTCACCTCCCACCCTCCCAAACTTGCTCCCCTGATATTCCCAATATTATTTGATAATACCACCATGAGCTCAACAACCCAAGCTAGAAATTGGGAAATAATTTTTGACCTCTTCATGCTCTTCTATATTCTTTACCTTGAGTTCTCTTCTAAATTTCTTTGGAGGACTAACCTCTACCACACTTCTAACACTGAACTCGGATCCCACCTTCCCTAGGAAGCCTCCCTTCACTGCCACTAACCTCCCCAAGCATCACTTGGGTCCTCTTCAAATAATCCTATGCTCTCTATATGGTTAAGGGGAGATTAACAGGTCAAGCCAGCAAATACTGGTCAAACAACCAAGTAAGTGCTGATCTTGAAATGAGCACACAGACAGATTACACTTGCTTCAGCTGGCGGACTGCAGATCATGCCCACCCCACAATCCTCCACAAGTGGCCAGATCTGTTTCCTTCTGGGGCTGGATGAGATGTCAGGGCTCCCCATCAGGCTGCCCTCACCAAGGCCAAGGTGTAGGTCCTCCTGCATTCTGCCTGCCCTGCCCTCAGAGCCTTTCCTCCATCCCCTGCTCTCAGAGACCAATAGAAAGCCCTGGGTTCCAGTGAGTGGGTAGAGATGGGTAGAGTGGGTAGAGATGCACAGGAGTGAACAGCTGGGTCCAGAAGTTGCAGTTCATTCTTGGGTTTCCCCAGTTTGGCCTGGGCCTGTACCCCACATTTTCTCCTCCTCTCCACTCCTTCCTCACTCAAAAACCCGCTGTCCCTGAAGGCTTGGGGCCAAAATGGGCCCATGACCCTCAGCGGAGGGTACGCACTGAACCTCCCCGCACTGCTGAGGCCCTGGTGGGTTCTCAGGTCTCCTGTCGTGGCCAGGGCTGCAGCTTCAGCGACAGCAGCTGTGTGTGTGTTTCTGGGTGTAAGTCAACGTGTGTACATGTGTGTGCGTGTTCACATGTGCGCATGCCCAGATGCATGTGTGTGAGTTTCTCTATGGGTGGTTTGTGATCGTGCACCTGGGTGGGCAACTGTGTGAGTTCCAGGCTTTGCCTGTGTGGAGCGCCTGAATGTGTCTGTGCCTGGACCTTGTGCCTGCGTGTGCCAGTGGGTGAGCCCGCACGTGCTTTCCTCCCTTGCAGAGTGAAGCTGTGGGCCGACACCTTCGGCAGGGACCTGTACAACACCGTGACCAAGTACTCAGGCTCCCTCTTGCTGCAGAAGGTCAGAGGGCCCCTTCCAGGGAGCTCAGGGGGTGGTCAGAGGGCAGTCAGGGGTCTCCTTCATTCTGGGAAGAAAAGTAGGATTCCCCAATGTCACCGTGACAAGGGGCTTCAGAGACCATCTCAGCCAACCTCCTGATTTTCAGATGGAGAAACTGAGACTTAGAGGGGCAAATGGTTGCTCTACTCACAGAGCAAGTCAGTAGGGGCAGTGGGAGGCATGGACACAAGCTTTGTGTCAGCTCAGGTCCTCAGGAAGCCAATGCTTAGAAGGAATTAGACGTGCGAGAGACTTATTGGGTGGAGGGCCTGGGTGGGGGGGTGCACAGGCCCATGGAGAGCAGTGGGGAGAGGTTGCAGGAGGCCCCACACCTGTGCCTGGGAGGGGCCGGCAGGGCCAGTCAGCAAGTCTGGAGCCCCTGGGGTGGGGGAAGCAGGCAGGTGGGCTGTGGCCCTGCGCATGTGCAGTACCACCCTTATCTCTGGCCATTGAGTGTAAAAGTGTTCTGTGGAGTCTGTACATTCTAGAGCATTCTCTAAAGCTATAGAAATATCATTCTATTAGATGGGGACACTGAGTGACTTGCCTAAGGTCACAGGGCCAATCAGTTGCAGAACTGGGTCAAGAGACATTTATGATACATGTACTCAATGGGAGATGGTCTCCCCTGAGCCCAGAGAGAAAACTTGAACTCAGCTCCCAGGATCTCCTGGGTTCACTGGCAGTTTTTCCGGCAGCCGTCCTCAATACTTGGAGTTGCTGAGCTGTGTCTGGTCAGTGAAGATCAAGGTCCACGTGGAGGTGTGCAGGGCATGTTGCTATTCCCACACACCTTCTGGGGCACTGATGTTCAGGGTGGCTTCAGTATGAGCAGGAGCCAGGAAGGCAGCAGGAGTGCACAGAGCTAAGGTGGAGACCACTGGGAGCCCAGGCCCCATCCAATCTGTGTGGCTTTAGCTGTGGATCTTGGTCGAGTCCATTGACTTTGAGCCTCAGTCTACTCCCTGTTAAGGTTACTAACTGCAATGTGTCTAGTGCCCTGGAACAGAGAGGGCCCATGAACAGAGAGACAGCTAGTTATTATGGGGGAGGTTGTGTGGGGAGGAGAGGGCCTGTCTTGGCTTCCAGTTGAGCAAAGAAGGCTTTGCATGCGCCAATGTGTTTGCTGAGAAGAGAAGCCATATGCAATCAGGTGCAGACATCCTGGTTCAGAACGAAGCACACTGTCTCTCCTGCTTCACCCTGAACAGAAATATAAGGACATAGAGCCCAGTCTGAAGATCAAGGAGGTGGACGGCCTGGAGCTGGTGAGGAAATTCTCAGAAGACATGGAAAACATGCTGCGGAGAAAAGTTGAGGCTGTCAAGGTATGCCCACCAGCCACCGGGAGCCATCTTCTGGCCACGAGGGTGGGGCTAGTCTTAGGAGTCCTTACAGGGACCACATTGGTCGTAGATGGTCTGTTTTCTAGCTGGGTGGCATTGGGGACTATGTCTTTCAGGCCTGTGTCTACTGGTTTACACCAGCCTGGTCTCCACAGGTGTCTGGGGTAGATACACCACACCAGTGAAGGGGTTACATTCTCTTCCTCCCTAGCTCAGCCAGGCTTGGTGGATGTCCAGTGACAGAGTCACCTGAGCTCAGGGCCCATCAGTGTGAGCACCTTCGCGGCCAGATGGCCCTGGGAGCACCTGGGGACCAGGAAGCGGGTCTTCATGGCAGAAGGGATGAGGGGAAGGGAGCAAAACGGAGAGGAGAAGAGAGCAAGGGAACTTGACCCTGGGTATGCAGTTGGGAGGGGAATTGTTGGGTCCCATGGTGACACTATGTTTACCCTATTGAGGACCCACTGCCTACACCAGTTCTTTCTCTCCTTTCTGTTCCTTTCCCTTAGAGTCTTGTAGAGGCTGCCGAGGAGGCTGACTTGAACCATGAATTCAACGCGTCTCTGGTGGTACGTCCTTTCCTGAAGAAGGCTCCACCCCCTACCCTACTGAGGCGACCTTCATCCTCCCATGCGGAGCTGGGAGTGCAGAGTGGCAGTCTACTTGTTCTGGAAACATGCGATACTCAACCCCCTGGACAAGGTCACCTGTTGCCTCAGGAGCTCATAGACCAAATAACTCATGGAAGGCACAGAGACAGGCCAATGGAGCATGAGGAGAACCAGGGGAGAGAAGGGGAGGCTAGACACCCCTGCCAGCAGGGGCAGGGCCGTTGGAGGGCTAGGCCTCAGGCAGATGGGACTCTGGCAGTGGGGCATGGAGGAGGGTGTCTACGCCATGAAAAAGGAGAAGACACGAAGTTGGGTGAGGCTATGTGGTGGTCAGCTTTGTGTGTCCAGAGAATGGTGAAGCAGGATGTACCCTTGCAAGCGTGGTGGGGGCTGTGGTAGGAACCTCGAAGGCCACAGCCAGGATATGGCCTTCCTTCTGCAGGGATTGATGACTGTGGGAGGGCTGGAGCAGGGGAGAGCCCCCCGCTGCTGGATGTGCCCTTACAAAGTCAATGCTGGCAGCAGGGTGTTGAGCTGAAGCTGGGAGCTAGGTGGTGCGGGGGAAGGAGGAGAGGGGGATGTACCAGTCCTATTTGGAAGGTCAGGATGTGAGCCCCATAGTGTTGAGGGAGTGGGAAAGAGCGTTTGCTTATGGTTCCTTGGGTAGTGCACTGTGGGTAAGAGACAGAGAAAGCCTCTGGCTCTCTGCGGGGGCCCAGCCTGAGGCACTCCTGGCACCATCAGGGTCTCCAGGACCTTTCCTATGCAGAGGAAACTAAGAGTACTGATGAGGCCCTTTGTCTCCACACCTCTCCTGACTCCATCCACCTCACTGTACCACTCCAGGTGTGTCCACACACTAATCAGAGCAGTACTAGGATGATTCACACCAAAAACCAGAGACCGAGCCCTCTGATCCAATTATCTGCATGTGTGTTGCTCCAAATCACTAGATCCTTGCCTGAATTCTCCACTGAGTAGCATGTATGGGTGGCCTCTGCCAGCCTGTCTGACCTCGATCTCTCATATCAGAGTCCTCTAATCTGCTCTCTTATCTCCTCCTTTCTCCCTCTTGTTCCCTCTCCCTTCCTCCAACCCTCTCCTTCATGTCCCTTATCCTATGGCTGTCTCTGTTGGGCCCATTCCCCAGTTTGACTACTACAACTCGGTCCTGATCAATGAGAAGGATGAAAAAGGCAACTATGTTGAGTTGGGAGCTGAGTTTGTCCTGGAGTCCAACGCGCATTTCAGCAACCTGAGGGTGAACACCTCCATCAGCAGTGTGCAGCTGCCCACCAACGTGTACAACAAAGGTCACCACCACTGCCCATGTGCTCTAGCATGTACTTGTCATCACTGCCTGGGCAGTCGTGTGTGTGTGTGTGTGTGTATGTGTGTGTGTGTGGTGGGGAGATGATACCGGAGGGTTTTAATGATTTTTCATCCATTTTCCTGAGATGCACGGTAGGCCATAAACTGTCTCCAACTTCCTTGACTGAGGCTGAGAAAAGAAATTATTCTACACAAGCATGGTATATTAGCCTGCTTTTCCATCACATAACAAAATACCTGAGGCTGAGTAACATAAAGAGAAGAGGTTTAGTTAGCTCGGGGTTTTGGAGGCTGAAAGTCCAGCCAGCATGGGCATTGGCTCTGGAGGGCGCCATGGCTGTGTCACATCATGGTGGATGGTGTCATGATGAGAATCTGTGCAAGAGGGAGAGATCAAATTGGGAAATGGAGCCAGAGAGGAGGGAGGGGTCCGTTTTTCTCTTTCATAACAATGCTTTCATGAGAACTAACCAGGGCTTCACAGGAACTATAAAAATTCTATCCCAAGGCAATGCCTATAATGACCCAGTCTCTTCCCAGTAGGCTGTGCCAACTTTTCTTTCACCACACTGGGGACCAAGCTTCCAACAGATGAATCCTCAGAGGACACATGCCAACCACATCCAATCCATAGCTGGGAGAGAACTGTTTCTGGATTAGAGGGCATGAGTGTGGCTGTGCACATGAGATGTAGAAGGAAGCTCTAAATGACATCGCTGAAGGCCGTGTGCGTGTGTGTGTGCGTGCATGTGTGTGCGTGCGTGTGTGTGTGTGTGTGGCATGTGAAAATTGGGTCACTGTTGCTTCTGACTTAGCTTCCTCTGAGGTTCCATCTATAATCTCACCATTCAGATCCAGATATTTTAAATGGAGTCTACATGTCTGAGGCCCTGAACCCTGTTTTTGTGGAGAACTTCCAGAGAGACCCAACATTGACCTGGCAATATTTTGGCAGCTCTACTGGATTCTTCAGGATCTATCCAGGTGAGGACATTGATATCTCCATGTTTTCTGGGCTTGTTCTCTGGGAATAAGGCAATGGGGTCTTGAGGATAAACCCTGTTTCTCAGCCCCTAATGGGTGGGGTGGGCCCTCCTTTCCAAAGGCACTTCTAACCCATGCTTTGACCATCTTACAACATTCCATGCACATGGTCGATAGAGAGCTGTTGAATGACTAAGTGAATTAATCATCAGATCCTGTGGCAACAGGCCTTGAATGCCCACCTTGAGCTCCTATCCTAGGAAAAGCCCTGTGGAAGATGCAAAGGAGGATACAACAATCCTTCATTTTAACAAGTTTACAATGTAATTGGAAAAATGAGGTGTACACACTTGAAATGTTCAACAGCCATG
The DNA here is from genome assembly GCA_007922755.1 of Pedetes capensis. Lineage (NCBI taxonomy): Eukaryota > Metazoa > Chordata > Mammalia > Rodentia > Pedetidae > Pedetes > Pedetes capensis. The sequence goes on along the minus strand of VMDO01000906.1, from coordinate 196,689 downwards.
TAGGTCACAGGTTACTAATTGTTATATGATTAGTAGCCAACCTAATAAATAGAGTGGCTCTCTAGTCTGCCCATAAAAACAGAAAACAAGCATCGGACACAAAATTTGCAATTTATACTTCCCATTTAGATTAATTCACCTCCACATTTCACTCCAATTCATTTTTGCAACTTATTTGACTCATTTTTAGCATACTGTACAGAAAGTTTTAGGGTCACCCCACTTTTCTGAGGCCAGAAGCTGAAAAGGCCCTAAAGGACCTTTCTTTGGCTACAGGCTGGAAAATCTGCCCCTCTCTTGGAGTGCAAAGAGCTCACATAATCGCAGTGAATCTCATGCTGCTCCTTGTGTTTCTCTTCTAGACATTCACGGTACTGTTTCTACTTCTGTTCTCTAAAGCCCAATTGAATTCATTTATCCCTCTTCCATGTAGCAGCCCTTCAAGTGCATGAAAACAGCTTTTGTCCCTCATGTGTTCTCCAGAGTAGAATTCTAATAAACTGTCCTGCTACGTCAGGGCTTCCAGAAATGCCAACTCATGTGCATACACCACAGTCTGGGTGTGAATTCATCATTGTTAGGCAAGAGGGGTTGTTTCTCACAACTCTGCCCAATTGATGTATTCATAGCTACCCTCAGGCAGCAGTATTAGATTGACTATGACCCTTAGGTCTTGGCACACTCACCTCCTCGGTCCACACTGGCCCATCTTTATTAATTTAATTTCTAGCATAATGAATGCCATCTACATAGCACCTACATAAGACCCAGAATATCACCCATAGCACATCTTTGTGTGACCCCTTCTCTATGCTGCCCTTTGCTCACCCTTCTCCTTTAGCCAGGTAACGGTTAACCTGAACCTCAGGCTTATCACTCTATTTGGATGTTTGCACTTGTTTGATTAGTTTCATCTTATAATTTATACACATTTTTAGTTTTTATTATGGCAAATGCACATAACATAAAATTTACTACCTTAACCAGTTTTAAATATACACCTCATTGTTGTTAGGTGCTGTTGAGCTGTGTCCAACTCATAGCAACCCTCACAGGGTTTTCAATGGCTGATAATTTTTCAGGATTGTCTTAGGAGTGGATTGCCACGTCCTTCTCCCATTTTTGGTGTGCTGGGAGTCAAACCTGGGACCTCAGAGACTGCAGAGCAGTGCTCTACCAACTGAGCTAAACCCCAGGCCCTAGTATAGTGGCATTAAATACATTCCTAGTGTTGCACAGCCCTTGCCACCCTTCGTCTGCAGCACTCCTTTCACCTTGTAAAACGAAAATGCTATAACCGTGAAGTAATCTCTCCCTTCTCCCATCCCCATCTCAGCCCCTGGCACTCAGCACTCTACTTCCTGTCTCTATGATTGTGACTGCGCTGGGTGCCTCATAGGAGTGGAATCACACAGCATGTGTCTTTTTGTGGTTGACTTACTTCTCTGAGATTGAAGCCCTCAAGACTCATTCGTGTTGTAGCATGGACCAGAATTTCCTTTCTTTTTAAGGCTAAATGATATTCCATGGGATGTCCCTTCCACATTTTGTTTATCCAGTCATCCCTCAATTGATATGTGAGTTGCTTCTATCTTTTGGCTATTCTGAATAATGCTGCTAAAAGCATGGTATACAACTTTCTCTTTAAGACCCTGGCATTATACTCAGTCTTTGGGGTTTATACTCAGAAGTGGAGTTGCTGGCTATACAAAAATAATTCTATTTTTAATTTTTTGAGGAACCACTATACTGTTTTCCAGAAGGTTGTACCATTTTACATTCCCACCAGTATTGCACAAGGTTTCCAGTTTCTCCATATCCATACCAATACTTGTCATTTTGTTTGTTTGGTGCGTGCGTGTGTGTGTGTGTGTGTGTGTGTGTGTGTGTGCGAGTACATCATACATATGCATCATATATATGAGGTGTGATCAAAATATATGGTGCAAGAAAAATATTTATTACAGTAAAAGACACATTGCCATTAATCCCCCTCAAAATATTCCCTCTGGCTTCAAACACACCTATCCCATTGTACTTGCCACTTTCTGAAGCAGTTTGGGAAGTCCTCTTTCATGAGTATATTTAGTTTCATTCTCCATCATGTCAGTGCTCCATGTCACACATTGCTTCTGGTTTAGCAGTTTCTGTCAAATAAAAATATCGTGGTGGGTCCTCATCCACCTTATTCACCAGATCTGGTACTGTGCAACTTCTGGCTCTTCCCCAAAGTCAGAGTGACCATGAAAGGTCAGCGTTCTGAATCAATTCAGGACATCAAGGCAGCCATAACAGCCCAACTAAAGACACTCATGAAAAAGGACTTCTGGATCTGTTGTTATTGCTGCTGAGTTCTAGGAGTTCGCTATGTATTCTGAATATTAATCCCTTATTGATAAATGATTTAAAAATATTTTCTCCCATTCTGTGGGTTGCCTTTTTACCTATGATGTAGCCTTTTGATGGACAGATTTTTAAAATTTTCATGAAGTCCAATTTGTCTATTTTTTACTTTTGTTGCCTATGCCTTTGGTGTCACATCCAAGAAATCACTGCCAAACCCTACGTCATGAAAATTTCCCTCTGTTTTCTAACAAGAGCTTTGAAGTTATTGTTTTATCATTGTTATGTTTGATCTTTTACTCATTTTGAGTTAATTTTTGTATATAGTGTTAGATAAGGTTCCAACTTCATTTTTTTGCATGTGGATATCCAGTTTTCCCAGCACCACTATTAAGAAGACTGTCTTTTCTTATTAAATGGTCTTGTTACCCTATCAAAAATGATTGGATCATATGTGCAAGGGTTTATTTGTAGGCACCCTATTTCATTGATCTGTATGTCTTTCTTTATGCCAATACACTGCTTTTATTACTATAGTCTTTTAAGAAGTTTAAAGATCAGGAAATGTAACTCCTCCAGCTTTGTTCTTCTTTTTTAAAGTTGTTTTGGCTACTTAGAGTCCCTCGAGATTCCATATCAGTCTTAATTTTTTTTTTAATTTCTGTAAGAAATATCATTGAGATTTAGATAGAGCATGCACTGAATCTGTAGACCATTTTGGGTAGTATCATTGTCTTATATGAACAGAGGGTGTGTTTCCATTTATATGTCTTCAATTTCAGCAATAGTTTTCATTGCATGAAATCTTTCACCTCTTTGGTTAATTCTGAAGTGTTTTATTCTTTTTGATGCTACCATAAATGGAATTGTTCTGGTAATTTTCTCTTCAGAATGTTCATGGTTAATGAACAGAAATCCAACTGATTTTGTTTTGCTACTTTGCTGAATTCATTTATTAGGTCTAACAGGTTTTGTGGAATTTTTAGGGATTTCTCTATATAATATCATATCATCTGTGGACAGAGATAATTTTATTTCTTCCTTTCCACCTTTGGTTCTCTTTATTTCTTTTCCTTGCTTAATTACTGTAGCTAAAATTTCCAACACTATGTTGAATAGAAGTGGTAACAATAGGATTGCTTGTTTTGTGCTTGATCTAAGAGGCAAAGCTTTCAATTTTTCACCATTGAGTATGATGTTAGCTGTGGGTTTTTCAATGTGTGGCTTTTATTATTTTGAGGTTGTAGTTGTTAGGGCCATTGAATCATATCTGACTTATAGAGACCCTAAGTACAACAGAATGAAACACTATCCAACACTGCCATGCACACAATCTTTTTATGTTTGAGCCCCTTGTTGCAGCCATTGTTTCTTCTCATTTTGAGTCATTCCACATTAGTAAAAGGAGGTCCCAGGGGCTTTATTCCACTCTCATCATTAATGTTGACTCTACAAAGGAAGCAGCTCTTCCCTAATCGTTTCTGTTTCTTGAATGCTTTCTAGCCTGGGAGTGCTAATTTTCCAGCACTATAGTGAACAGTACTTCTCTGCTATTCCTAGAGTTTTCAATGGCTTGTTGTTTTGGGAATGGGTTGGGTAGTCTGTCATAGTCTGGAAGCTCAGCTGAAACCTGTCCATTATGGGTGGCCCTGCTGATATCTGAAATATCAGTGTTGGATTTTGTCAAGTGCTTTTTTTACTCCAATTGAAATGATCATGTAAGGTTTTTCTCTTCATTCTATTAATGTGGCATTTTGCATCACTCAATTTTCATAAGTCGAAAAATTCTTGCATTCTAGGAATAAATTCTTCATGGTATAATCCATTAAATATACTACTGAATTTAGTTTTCTGGTATTTTGTTAAGAATTTTTGCATTGATGTTCATAAAGAATATTGCTCTGTAATTTTCTTATAGCATCTTTCTCTGGCTTTGGTATCAAATTATGATGGCTTCATAGAATAAGTCAGGAAATAGTCCCTCTTCAATATTTTCTGAAAAATTTTGAGGATTGCTGTGAGTTCTTTAAATGTTTGATAACATTCACCAATGAAGCCAGCAGACTCAGGGCTTTACTTTATTGGGAGATTTTTTATTTTTTTTGTTTCAGCCTCCTTATTAGTTATAGGTCAATTCATATTTTCTATTTCTTCATGATTTAGGATTGGTAGGTTTTGTGTTTCTAGGAATGTGTCTGTTTCATCTAGGTTATACAATTTGTTGGCATACAATTGTGCATCATTTTCTCTTTAGTTTTTACTTCTACAGAATTGGTAGTAATAGTCCCACTTTCATTTTTAGTGTTAGTAATTTGAGTCTTCTCCTTTTTTCTTAATAAAATTGTCAATTTTGTTGATCTTTTCAAAGAAGCAATTTTTAAATTTCATTTATTTTCTCTCATTTTTCTATTATCTATTTCATTTATCTCTAATCTTAATTTCCTTCCTTTTTCTAGCTCTGATTTTTTTCTAGCTCCTGCTTCTTTTTTCTAGTTAAGTTTTAAAGTTATATTGTTGCTTTGAAGTCTTTCTTGTTTCTTAATGCAGTTATTTTTAGCCATAAATTCCCCTTTATTACTGCTTTCACTGTATCCCATAACCTCTAGTATGTTGTATTTTCATCTTCATTCATCTCTAAGTATTTTCTAACTTCTTTTGTGATTTTTTATCCAATCCATTGATTGTTTAAGAGTGTGTTGTTTAATTTCCAAAAATTTGTGAATTTTCTAGTTTTGCTTCTATTATCGATTTTTAAACTCTATCTCATTGTGGTAAAAAAAAAAAGATACCTTGTATGGTATGTATCATTTAAAAATCTATTGAGACTAAATTTGAAGCCTAACATATAGTTTATCCTGGAAAATGCCCACAGCCATACCTCTGTGGTGTCCTGATCCCATCAGATCTCAGAAGCTAAACAGGGTCAGACCTGGTTAGTACTTGGATGGGAGACCACCTGGAAATACCAGGTACTGTAGGCTTGGGGCAAGGACCTAGCAGCCCACTCCAAGAAAACAATCAACCATTGAAAACCCTATGAACAGCAGAGAAGCACTAAAAATACTATTTCGTCTATTGTAGTTAGGGTCCCTATGAGTCAGACACTGACTCCATGGCAACTAACAACAATCTATGTTGAAAATCAAACCAGACAGCCTACTTATATAGTCAAAAAGGGCGTGTGACAAGGGTGTCTGCACCAATCATGGAAGTCTTTCATGCACTATGTTTGTACAAGTCATGGTACAGTCCCTCATGTAGATGAATCCCTCCTAGTAACCCTAGATAAAATGGTTGTGGAATACATACAAAAGAAAATGAGAAAGGAATTTAAATATTTGCTAAAAAATTAATTAAACACAAAATAATGAAGTAATGCAGGAAATGAGACATAAAAGACATAAGAGACATAACTATGCTTGTACCAATCACAGCAGTCTCTTATGTAAATGAAGGACTGTTTGCACCAGTCACAAGCCTTCTACTGGGTCACCAGAGGAAGTGCTCCCTTTACAGCCTGGGTGAAAATGGTTGCAGGGTCATCTGGAGTTCACCAAGACTTGTGATGGACAAAAAGTTCAATGCAAACTGTTTGAAACAGTTGTAGCTGGGACAGTGCCTTCAGGAGCCACAGTTGTGCATCAGCAGCAAGAAACTGTGGTTGCATATAGCTTACTCAAAGCATCAATGGAGTGTTCACAGCAGCCAGTATTGTCTTGAGGGTAGACCAGTTGGCTGCTTGACTGACTGTCCTTGCTGAGGGCTGCTGGGCAACAGGGAAGGGTGTAATAGCTTATTATTAACATTAACAGTAATTTAATAGTATTTAGCAGTTTTCTAACAATGCTTAACTTCTCTCTCTATGCCGCAGGAAGAGGTGGATCCCTCTAACCTGCGTCAAGAGCATAGAGCTGGATTGTGTCTTTTTATCCATTCTACAAATCTCTTCCGTTTATTTCCTTTTTCCCCTTTGTTGATAAATGTTGGTGGGGCACAGAGTAATACAACATTTACTTTTTCCATTATGCAACTATTATATCACTTTTGGTTATACTTTCTTCAACTTACAACTTTTGATTAATATATAGTACAACTCATATGCATTTATGGGTTATATTCCCCTATTTTTCCCTTGTGTTCATGATGTTGCATCACTTACACTGAGATTATCCTATCCCCCTTTATCCCTTTACATTATTTCCCCTCCCCTTCCCACATTCCACAACCTTTGCTTCCCTTTGCTAGTCGCCTCTCTTCTTCTTTCTACTCTGCTTATATTTTCCCTTCTTAGCTAAGTTAAATTGTTCATTTTTATATATCTGTGTATGTATAATTTTTCTCTACCTTAAAATAAGATTCAGCTCCCACATACAAGTGAGAACATAGCATATTTCTCTTTTTGAGCCTGTGTTCATTTACTTAAGATGATATTCTCCAGTTCCATCTATCTTGCCACAAATGACATTACTTCATTCTTTTTTATTGACGAGTAATATTCCATTATATATGTACTACAATTTTTTTTTATCCATTCTGCTATTGATGGGCATCTTGGTTGGTTCTACATCCTTGCAATTGTGAAGAGTACTGCATTGAATATGGAGATGCAGATGCCTCTGTGGTATGATGACTTATCTGCCTTTGGATATATTCCCAGGAGTGGTATAGCTGGGTTGTATGGCAATTCTAGTTTTAGTTATCTGAGTTATCTCCATATTGGCCAATCTCTTTCTTTTAGGGAATTTAATCCATTTATATTTAAAGTAATTACTGATAGGGAAATACTTACTTTTATAATTTTGCTATTCATTTTAATGTTTCTTACAGTTTTTATGTCTCTTATTTCCTGCATTACTGCCTTGTTTTGTATTTAATTAATTTTTTAGTAAATGTTTAAATTCCTTTCTCATTTTCTTTTGTATATATTCCACAACCATTTTATTTATGGTCACCAGGAGTAGTACATTTTACATATTAAATTTATACCAGGTTAACTTTAAAAACATACAAAATTCTGCTCTTTTACAGCTTTATCTCCACCTTCTTTTAGTTGTTGATGTCACAAAATTACATCTTTATACATTATGTGCCCTAAAACATAAATTAATAATTTTTTCAATGAAGTAGTCTGTTAAATTATGTAGAAAACAAAATATGGAGTTAGCAAAGTTATAAGAATACTAGTTTTGGACTAATAACTATTTTTTAAATGTATTGGCACTTTAAGTCACACAAAAACAAAAATTAGAGTTCAAGCCAGTGTTGTAGTAATACTAACCTTACAATTTAATTGCTATGTATATATCCTTATTGAAATATTTATTTCTTCATATAGTTTAAAGTTATTCTCAAGTGTCCTTTCATTTCACCCTGCAGGAGTCTTTTGGACATTGCACACAGGGCAATCTAGTAGTAACAAGCTCTCTTAGCTATCGTTCATCTGCAGATGTCTTAATTTCTTCCTAATTTTTAATGCTTTCTTATTATGATGGTTATTAATACATATCAATTTTACAAATTAATTGGTTTTACTGTGGCATTTCCATATATGTGCATTTTGAATATATCACCCTTAATGACTTTTGGCTTCCAAAACTCTGATGAGAAATCTACTGATTAGCTTATTGATGATCCCTTGTTTGTGATGAATCCTTTCTCTCTGTGGCATTTAAGATTTTCTGTCTTTGCTTTTTGAAAGTTAGGTATTAATGTATCTTAGAATTGGCTTGAGTTGATCTTATTTGGAGTTTGTTGAGTTTCTTAGATGTTTATATTCATGTATTTCCTTGAATTTGAGAAGTTTTCAGCCATTATTTTTCTAAGTATTCTCTTTCAATTTCACTCACTCTTCTTTTTCTGAGACTCCTCAATGCATATGTTAGTCAAATTGGTGGAGTCTCACAAGTCCTTTAGGCTCTGGTCACTTTTCTTTAATTTTTTTTTCTTTCTGTCCCTCAGACTTAATAATTTTCATTATCATATCTTCAGTTTCACTGATTCTCATTTCTGCCTGCTCAAATCCACTTTGGAATCTTTCTAGTGAATTTTTCACTCAGTTACTACATTTTCAGCTCCAAAATTTCTGTTTTTATATTTCTTTTTAGCTTTTATGTCTCTGTTGGTATTTCCATTTTGTTCATATATTGTTGCTTGACATTCACTGCATCCTCTTTCAGTTATTTGGACATCTCAAAGACATTGTAAAGTAGGGATGTCCAACCTTTTGACTTCCCTGGGCAACAATGAGTATAGAGGAATTGTCTTGGGCCACACATAAATCACATAATATAGTTAGCATATACACGTAATCTTTAAGAAAATGAGTGGTAAAAAACATATGATGTGAAAGGAGTTTGTGGGGCCACATTACTGGCTGTCCTAAGCCACATGTGTCCCACAAGCTGTGAGTTGGACATGTTTGTTGTAAGTTCTTTGTTTGGTAGATCTACGGTCTGGTATTTTTCAGAGACAGTTTCTATTGATTTATTATTGTTTTTCCCTTGAATGGGTCATACATTCTTATTTCTTCGTATGCCTTGTGAGTGTGTGTGTGTGTGTGTGTGTGTGTGTGTGTACTGGAGAGTTTGTCCCAGGGCCTTGTGCATGCTTTTACAAGTGCTCTACTACTCAGTGGCATGCCCAGCCCATTTTTCATATTTTATTTTGAGACACAGTCTTGCTAAGTTATGCAGGCTGCCTCTGGCCTCGAATTTGTGATCCTCCTACATCAGCCTCCTGAGCTGCTGGGATCACAAGGCCCCTGGCTGTTTTGTGCCTTTTTTTAAGTTGAAAACTAGCCTCTTTAATAGTGTACTTATTCTGAAAATCAGACTGTCTCCCTTCTTCAAAGTTTGCTGGTTTGGGGTATTTGTTGTTTGTTTTCAGTACTAGTGGGTTGAATTCTGGGCCTCACGCTGGCTAGGCAAGTGTTCTACAACAAGCTGCACCTGCAGTCCTCTTTTTATTTTTTACTTTGAGACAGGGTCTCACTGAGCTGCATAGGCTGTCTCTGGTCTTGAACTGGAGATACTCCTGCCTCAGCCTCCTGAGTCACTGGGATTATGGATGTGTGCCATGGAAGCCAACTGTTTTGTTTTTATTCCCGTAGGCTGTCTCTGCACTGCAGATCAGCCTGACGTGTAAATTTAAGGTCTTCTCAGACCTTCTCTCAGCCCTCTTCTGGCCATACATGTTTATTTTACAAATTTCCCATATATGTAGTTGTTTTAAACTCTTCTAGTCTTTAATGCCTGGCTCCCCAAAGGGAAAATGAAGGAAGGAAAGGGAATACCTGCCATTTAAGTTCCTTGGAAGTAGCTGGTTAGGAAGAGAGGGGCTTACAACAAAGTGGGAAGGTACAAAAAAATGGCCAGCCACCTTTTCATGTGGACCTCTATGATGAGTAGCAGAAATGAGAGCACAAGGTCCTTTTGGCCAACTCCGGCTCCTGCAAACTGTGTACAAGCTGCTCTAAGAATATACCAAACTGCCTGCCCAGAGCTGGAGTGGGAGGTACATAGCTACTATGCTAAGAGCTGAAATTGACAGAAACTAACTGCAATTTACCATCAAAGACTCTGTAAGCCTTTAATAAGACTAAAGAGTTCCAAAATAGTTATATCAAACAGATTCTAACAGTGTAGTTATTATCTAGCTGGGCAGATTCCTGGTGGCTTGCTGTTCTGCCATCTTCCCCAAATGCGCTCTCTCTCCCTCCCTCTCTCTCTCCCTCTCTCTCTCTCTCTCTCTCTCTCTCTCTCTCTCTCTCTCTCCTTTGTTTGTTCTATAAATTATAATATGGTTTAGTATATGCGCTTTCAGAATTTGCTTTTTTGTTCAGTATGATGCTACCAAAATTCATCCGGATTGTCAATTTCCTGTTTTTCTCTTTCACTTTTATAAACACTACTTCTGTCAATGTGTGTGTGTCTGTGTCTGTGTGCCTGTGTGTCTGTGTGTGGTTTGTTGTCAAGTGCCTTCCAGTCAGATCTTACTCATGGAGACTCTATGTACAACAGAATGAAACACTTCCCAACAACGTGCCATACACATGATCTTTTTATGTTTGAGCCCTTTGTTGCAGACACTGTTTCTTTTCATTTTGAGTGGTGCCGCATCAGCAAAAGGAGGTTCTAGGGACTATACTTCATTCCCATCATTAAAATCGACTCTACTTTGAGGAGGCAGCTCTTCCACAGTTGTTTCTTGAAAGCCTTCCAGCTTGGAGGGCTCATTTCCTGGCACTATATTGGACAGTGCTTCTCTGCTATTCCTAGGGTTTTCAATGGCTAATTGTTTCAGAATGGGCTGCTGGGTCCTTCTCCCTAGTTGTCTTAATCTGGAAGCTCAGCTGAAACATGTCTATCATGGGTGGCCCTGCTGGTATCTCAAATGCTGGTGGCATAGCTTTCGGCATCATAGCAATAAGCAAGCCTCCACAGCATGACAAGCTGACAGACACATCAGGGGTCCTCAGGATCAAATCAAACTCTCATGCTAGGCAAGCTCTGTACCATTGAATGACACCCCCATGCCTTTGAACATTCTCAAACTCATCTCCTGACATGTATTACAAGATTTTCTCTCTGGTATGTACCTGGGAGTAAAATTGCTAGGTCTTAAGATCTCTAGGTGTCCAGCTTTGACAAGAAAATCACAAATTGTTTTTCAAAACACTTGTATCTGTTATCCTATCCATAGTAATGAATAAGATATCCTTTTGATTTACATTTTCTCTAACTCTGGGCATTGTTAAATTTAAAAATTCTTTGTTAATAATTTTAGTATAGAATGGTATTTCACTCTAGTCTAAAATTGCATTGTCCTAATCATCCATGAGCCTGCAGCCATAGCCCTGTGGCATCCGATCCCATCAGATCTCGGAAGCTAAGCAGGGTCGGGCCTGGTTAGTACCTGGATGGGAGACCTCCTGGGAACACCAGAAGCTGTAGACTTGGGAGAAGGACCTGGCAAACCCCCTCCCAAGAATCAATCTGCCATTGAAAACCCTATGAATAGTAGAGAAGCACTGACAATAGTGTTTCCCCTGTTGTACAGAGGGTCGCTATGAGTCGCATACTGACTTGACGGCACCTAACAACAACAACAACAATCATCCATGAAGTTGAGCATCACTTTATATGGTATTAGGTATATGTATTTCCTCCTTTGTGAAATGTATATTTTCCAACTTATCTACAAAATTTCTTTCTTTCTTTCTTTCTTTCTTTCTTTCTTTCTTTCTTCCTTCCTTCCTTCCTTCCTTCCTTTCTTTTTTTCAATACTGAGTTGTTGAACCCAGGGCCTTGCACATACTTTGTAGGCAATCTACCACTGAGCTTTACTGCCAGGCACTTTTTTATTTTTATTTTTTTTATCTTGAGACAGGGTCTTGCTAAATTACACAAGCTACCCCTGGCCTCAAGCTAGTGATCCTCCTGCCTCTGCTTCCCAAGTCTCTGGGTTTACAGGCATGTGCCTGTGTGCCTAACTACTGAAATTTCTAATACCTTAAGTATGTTGTTGTTGTTGTTAGGTGCTGTCGAGTCGGTATCCGACTCATAGTAACCCTCATAGGGTTTTCAATAGCAGATTGTTTTTTTGGGATTACCTTGGGAGTGGGTTGCCACATCCTTCTCCCATTTTTGCAGTTCTGGGAATCAAACTCAGGACCTCAGAGACTGCAGAGCGGCACTCTACCAACTGAGCTAAATCCCAGCCCACCTTAAGTATGTTGTTGTTGTTGTTGTTAGGTGCCGTCGAGTCGGTATCTGACTCCTAGCGACCCTCTGTACAACAGGGGAAACACTATTGTCAGTGCTTCTCTGCTGTTCATAGGGTTTTCAATGACAGATTGATTTTTGGGAGGGGCTTGCCAGGTCCTTCTCCCAAGCCTACAGCTTCTGGTGTTCCCAGGCGGTCTCCCATCCAGGTACTAACCAGGCCTGACCCTGCTTAGCTTCCGAGATCTGACGGGATCGGATGCCACAGGGCTACGGCTGCAGGCACCTTAAGTATAGGCTAACAATCATAGTAAATCCTTCTATGTGTTGCTGGATTTGGCATACTAATATTTTGATCAAGATTTTTGCATTTATATTTATAAGTGAAGTAATTTTGTAAATTTTCTTTCTTAGACTTTTTGTTGGGTTTTCAAAGTTACACTAACTTCATAAAATGAGTTGGAAAGTATTTTCTCCATTTTCTGCTTTCTGGAAGTATTTGAATAAGATTAGAATGATGTTTTCTTTGAAAGTTTGATCAAAGCCATCTATAAAATCATATTGGCCAGGTGTTTTCTTTAGGGAATATAAAGTTACTGTGAGAAGCCAGAGATAGGAAAGCTGAAGGCCACTTCTTCTAAGGATCTCTCTGTAAATCCGATCTGCCCCCTTCTGTAGCCACTCTGGCCCAAGGTGCTATTTGCTTCTGTGTCCCAGAGTCATGGGAGGGTCTTGGATTCCAAAGCCTGAGATGGAGATAAGACCAACTGAGTAAGGATCATCAACAGCATCCAAAAATTCTTCTGATGGAGACTTAGGACGCAGACCACAGATGCCTAAAATAATTCTGCCCAAAGTGCTGCATTGTAGCCTAGACATATTTGAGAGTGTGCCTGTCTGCCATCTTTCCTTCCAGAACTGTGACCTTAACTGAACATGTCCAGTAGTGTACATCTTAAATTCAGCATACTTGGAAAATGTACCTGCCCCAAAGTGCCTCCTCTTATGAATATGTACAGCCTTTCCCAATAAAATCCCCAAGCTTTCTTTGATCACAAAGAGCACCATTTTGAGAATTATAGCTATGGCTCTGCACCTGCAGGCAATAAATCCTTCTTCACTCTTTATCTTGGTTGTGCTTGCTTTGATTTTGCACCCACCAAGATGCGAATCCTTTGTGTTCAATTACATTACCATTTTAATTTATTTAACACTTGCAACACTAATATGACTTTGCATTTTTCTTCTTAAGTTTAGTGAAATATTTGTATTCATTCAATCTACATGTAATTCTAATCTGCAATTGATTTTGTAGCCTTCTAAAACTGCTCAAAGGATATGGATTAGATTTGAGAATGTTTGATGTATATAGCATTTACTATCTTACATTTTAAGTATACTTTTTAAACGTTTACACTGGCATTAAATATGCATGGTGAGATCCAAAATAAGGTGAATGTTTAAATTTAAAAATTTTTATTATAGTAAAAAACATATTGTCCTCACTTCCCCTTAAATTACTCTCCCTGTCTTTGAACACACTTATCCCATCATTCTTGCCACTTTCTGAAGCGGTTCTGGAAGTCTTGTTTCATGAGTGCCTTTAGGTGTGCTGGTATGGCTGCCTCAAGGTCCTGAACTGATTCCAAATGTTTACCTTTCATGGTCATTTTGACTTTGAGGAAGATCCAGAAGTCACACAGTGCCAGATCTGGTGAAGAAGGTGGATGAGGACCCACCATAATGTTTATTTGGCAGAAATTGCGTACCAGAAGCGTTGTTCATTATCCCTGATGTAGGGCCTCTTTAAAACACACCCTCTCATGTAGTAGAACTGTATAAACATAAGCAATATGAAGAGCCTTATGCAAAGTAATTTGTGTAGAATATTCTTCAGAAATTACCCCAAGGGAAATGTTCTGAAGTTATAAGTATATTGTGATTACCACTGGCTTAAATAAATTAATAAAATAAAATAAAACAAAACACAACTTCTTTAAACCATAGCTCATACCTAACTGGCTGCACCGAACAAATAGAAACTTGCCAGACACTGTTACTAAGCTTCAGTGTGTTGCTCGTTACTTCTCATATTAAAGATCCCTGCCTTCCCCAATGGCACTTGGCAGCAGCAGTCACTGGTTTTTGTTTTTTGTTTTTTGGTTTTTTAAAATCACAACTCTCACCATCCATCTCTAGAACTCTTCATTTTGCAAAACTTAACTCTAGACTCATTAATGAATAAGTCTTCATTACTCCTTACCCCAGCCCCTGGCAACCTCCATTCTACTTCCTGTCTGTATAATTTTGACTATTTTGGGTACTTTATAAAAGTGGAATAACATAATGTTTGTCCTTTTGCAATTCACTGCTTCCCTTAGCTTAACACCCTCCGAATTCATCCAATCCACATGCAATTCTAATCTGTGTCTGTCTTCAGGTGACCAGTAATGTACTAGAGCCCACTCATTCACACTGGGTCCTCACTGCTGTTCTAAGGATCAAGTCCCCCACAAGCACGTTCTTATAAGAATGTGGCCTTAGCGGGGCCCTGCCACTCATGGCTCCTGTGGGTAGTCTAGCTTCCAACACGCCAAGCCTGCCCATGGCTCTAATCCTGCTTCCTGCGTTCAAGGTTTGGCTCCTGGCTTTCCTGACCCCATCCTTCACCCTTGAGACTCTGTTCTGTTTGTTAGGTTTTAAGGACATGGTCCTTGGAGACTCCTACTTTTCAGAGACACACAATGCTTCAAAGGGCACATCTCATCTGAAGTCCATTGCTGTCCCTTGGAGCTTCTAGACATTCATGATACTGCCACAATATTTTTTTTCTGCCCAAGTGCATAATTACAATAATTGCCCAAGTGCAATATATTATAATTTCATGTTATTTTTAATCTTATTTTTACCTGTTATTGAAAATCATGGAAATCTTTTCAAATAGAGGTTTCATTATGGATCATGATAGTGTTTTCTGTGCTTTGTGTGCATTAATCCAAATGTTTTATTAGATGAATAGGAGACTGTCTACCCTGAGCACTCTGCTGGTGGGTCCAAGCCAGATTGTTCATGTCCATTCATTCTTTCTTTCATTCAGGTAGGAGGTTTTTTTTAGCCTAATTCCTGGTTGGTGCCAGGAACTCCTGGCCTCAAGTTGCTTATAGCCATGTAGCCAAATCACTTCTCACAGCCCAGGAAGGATCCTAAGTGCTGATGAGCTTACCCGAAGTGCTGACCTGAAGCAGCTGGGCTGGATGTCAGAACTCTTGGCTCTCTTTCCCTTTAGCCATGCCTTGCTGGATGGCTTGTTGAGGTTGTTGTTAGGTGCTGGTGTGTTGGGTCTGACTCATAGCAACCCTGTGTACAACAGAACGAAACATTCCCCAACTGTGTCATACCTGGCACTATGTCAGTGCTTCTCTGCTATTCATAGGGTTTTCAATGGCTAATTGTTTTGGGAGTGGGCTGCCTACAGCGCTTGGTATTCCCAGGTGGTCTCCCATCCAAGGATTAACCAGACCTGACCCTGCTTAGCTTCCGAGATCTGATGGGATCTGATGCCAGGGCTATAGACCTTGCTGGATAGCAATGGTATTAAAAGTCGCACCTTTCCAACAATCCCTTCCACTATTTGATATGAATTTTAGCCTCACAAATGAGTCCTGGCACCACCTATAGGGGTCCTTCTGATCTGTGAAACAGCTCCCAACTCTGGCTCTGGACAGTTTGGATGGCAGGTGTATCTCCATAGAGATGGCTGCCCTCCATGTCAGCTGCCTCAGTTTACAGGCAGTGCTCTCGTGGTCCTCACTCTGCTGCCCACATCCAAAGCAGGTATTGCCTTGGGGGTTGTGGCTATCCTTGGAGTCAGCAACACCCCACCAGGTGCTCTGGATAGCCTCAGTGAGCTAGTAGAAGAACCAGTCTTTATTTCCCCAGGTATAAAGTGGACACCTGATGAAAACGGAGTCATCGCCTTTGACTGCCGAAACCGCGGCTGGTAAGTGCTCCTAGAGGAAAGGTCTCATGTCCTGGCATTTATCTTACAGCCTCTGGGTTCTGCCTAAGTCTTTTTTGCTCACTGAGACCACTACCACCCTAGGGGCTGGGAGATGTAGCCTTGATCCAACCCAGATGGCCACGTCCCTCCCTTCCCTTCAGACTGCACTTGCCCCAGCCCTGGCCACACTGGCTTTCCCTACCCCATGCTCCTCCCAGGACATGGGGCTGGCTCCGGATCACCCTCCGTCAGACTCTCCTCTCCCTCTACATCTTTTCCGGGCAGATCTGGAGTGTACCCCAAGGCTGGACTCCAGCCCTCTCCTTTCCCACCATGAGGGCCTCGTGGACCCCAGCTGGTCTAGGTCAGGAAGGACAATGGTTACCCAAGACTTCACCACCCTGTTTAGGAGGGTGCATTCCTGCTTACTGCCACCCCATATGGATTCAGAAGTGTTCAGTGGTTATGGGCTTTGTGAAATATGACTCCAGTGAGGCGTTGGTCATAACTTGGGATGCGCTTGGACCACACTCTAAATAGAAATAACTGGAGCTATGGGCCAGGTAGGTGTTTTAGCACTGGTCTCCCATCTTTGTCCTGCCTCTTTCTTTCTGCTAAAGGTACATACAAGCTGCCACTTCTCCCAAGGACATAGTGATCGTGGTGGACGTGAGCGGCAGTATGAAAGGTCTGAGGATGGCTATTGCCAAGCACACCATGGCCACCATCGTGGACACCCTGGGGGAGAATGACTTCATCAACATCATCGCGGTAACTGTGCCCTCCCATTCTACTGTAGCTGTCACTTGCTCTAGAATGACCCACGGTCTAGCCACTGACACCTCCTGCTGTGGGATGACTCTTCCCTCTAGGCCCCACTGAGGTCTGCTCAAGGTTGGCTTAAAGAGGCCACATGGTGTCCGAGGCTGCTTACGAAGGTGGTCTTTTCTCTGAGCCCAGGTCTTCCCTCAGTTTCTCCGAGAATGCTTTAAAAATCCAACAAAAATGTGGGCAAGTCCAGCCCTCCACAGGGAAGAGAGGACAGCTACCTGGGGTATCATTTTGAAGGCCACCTGCCCCCAAACCTCCTTATCACTCTGCCTCATCAGTGGCATGTCTTACCTTCAGTGGAGTTTGCTTAGTAAGTAAAGAAATGCCCAGGCAGCATTGTCTACATTCAAGGTGGCCTTGCTGGGGTGGGAGAATGCCCGCCACTGCCTGAGCTGCCTGCAAGGCCTCAGCTGACCTGTTCCAGGCACCTATGCTCCCCATGTTGGCCTCCTGTCCACCTGGTCCCAGGCCTGCAGCAGTGCCAGGCAGCCCCAGAACACAGGTTCAACACTGCACAGACAGGGGCAGTGCCCTGTGCCCTCGGAGTCTGCCACCTTCCCTCCCACCTCCTGCCCTGCCTCCCCAGAACACCCACACAGTTCTTCCATGAGGTCACCATGGGTCCCTGCCACTCCTCTCTTAAGCAGAAAGTGGATTAGGGATGCCTTGGAGATTTGCATTCTAACCATGGGCAACAGGGTGAGTAACAAAAGGGGCAGTAATAATTCCATGTGCTCCCCACCCTCCCTCCCAGGGGGGAGGGCTGAAGGGGCATCTTCCTATGTGCAGAGCAAAGAGCCAAGGAGCAGTTTCTAGGCTGGCAGGGTGGCGCATGCCTGTCCTCCCAGCACTGGGAGGCTGAGAATCACAGGTTCAAGGTCAGCCTGGGCTACATAGGG
Source organism: Pedetes capensis (assembly GCA_007922755.1). Lineage (NCBI taxonomy): Eukaryota > Metazoa > Chordata > Mammalia > Rodentia > Pedetidae > Pedetes > Pedetes capensis. The sequence continues at coordinate 178,894 of VMDO01000906.1, read as the reverse complement.
AGGCCTCATCTCAAGGAGAAAGAGAGATTGAGAGAGCACACAGATTGGAATCCCCCATGCTAGTCTTCTGGGCAGGGGCCTGAGCCCAGGAGGCTCTGGGGTTCATGGAAAGGCACCTCAGCTGGTCTTACCAGTGGGGAATGGAATTCCTTGAGCAGCTACAGGTTCTCCATCCGTTCCAGACCAGAAGGTATCACTCAGGACAAAACTGAGAAAATGCACCAAGACCAGAGCTTGGGGAGGGTTTTGGAGTCAAGGCCCTGCTGCTTTCTCTGCTTGTACTGTGCAGGCGCCCCCGTGCACCTATGCGCCCCGCCCTGAGCATGCCGGGAGGTGCCCAGCCACCCTGCAGGTGCTGATCTTGCCCCACCTGTCTGTTCTCTAACCCTGCCGCCCCACAATCCCCCACCTGGCCCGGTCTCCTCATGACCACTGCAGTACAATGACTACGTCCACTACATCGAGCCCTGCTTTAAAGGCATCCTCGTCCAGGCCGACAGAGACAACCGAGAGGTGAGCAGTCCTCACCCGCACCCCTGGAGGTGGGAGAGGTACCTGTGCAGACCGCCCGGCGGCCACTGGAGCCCGCTCCCCCAGCACCTGGAAAGAGCAGAGCCAGTTAGCAGCTCCCTGGCAGAGACCCCAGGCATGCGCCCTGATTTGTGGGTGGCTGCTTCTGCCCTGAGGGACCTGCCTGCCAGGAGTGGTGCTTGCTCTGCCGGGTCAGTGCCGTTGTCCTTCTGCCCCCAGGTGGGCCTTTCTTCTCAGTCTGTCTTCATGAGGAGCACAAAGTCACACCTGTTGGGCTGAGTCCTTCTCGATAATAAAAGACCAAAGATAAGAAGGCACGGTGATTTTTAAGATTCTGAATGCCCCTCTGTGATGAGGTGGCTTGGGTTTGGTTTCCTCTGAATCCCTGGCCTCAGCCCCCGCACCTCCACAGTTTCTCCCTGACATGCTCCCCACTGAGTTAGGGGCCCGATGCCGAGGACATCCCTCACCTCTGACACTGGATGGTCTTCCTGTTCTAGTACCTCAGCCTTGGCACTTGCTTCCAATAGGGGACATGGATTTGGACCAAGCCACTCACTCTGTCAGTTTATCTCTGGGTCATGAGAACCATCCACTGTAGGGCAGTCCACACGCCTGCTGCCTGAGGGAGCCAGGGCCCAGCAGACCTGTCCTCCATCAGTACCCCTAAGCAGCCCCCTTGTTAAGACCAGAGTCCAGGCTTCCCTGGCCCTCTCCAGCCTCTGAGACCCTAACGTCTGCCCTGACAGCATTTCAAGCAGCTGGTGGAAGAGCTGATGGTCAAGGGTGTGGGGGTCGTGAGCCAAGCCCTGAGTGAAGCATTCCAGATCCTGAAGCAGGTGCTGCTGCAGGGGGTGCCTGGGAGGGGAGAGGAGGGAGGAGAAGAGGAGATGGAGGGAAGCAGTGGCCTGGAGTGACGGCGACCTCCCCTGCCCACAGTCCCAAGAGGCTAGGCAGGGAAGCCTCTGCAACCAGGCCATCATGCTGATCAGCGACGGAGCTGTGGAAGGCTACGAGCCTGTGTTTGAGAAATACAACTGGCCCGACCGCAAGGTGACTATCCTGCTGGAGATCACCAAGAAGGGGGCCTTCCCCCACCGCCGTGGTAGGACAGCCCTAAATTCATGTTCTTTGCCATCAGACTCACTCATAAATTCAGATGTATCCTAATTGGATATCCCAAAACTATGGTGACCCTAAGTCCAGAGGACTGGTGTGAGGGGCATTATGGGGAATGACCGGAATCTGGTTAGAGATGTAAGAGTTCCCAGACTGCCCGGCCTTACACCTGCTCCATGCTTACTATAGCCTTGGGCTAAGTTATACGTTGCCTGGGCCTCAAGGTCTCCTCTGACCAAAAGTGGTTGCAACTGGGAAGCTTAAGGCCTGAGACATGCTTAACCCAACGTCTCGGCCTCGCACTGATGATGGTGATGCTGATTCTTGCTGCCACGTTACCCTGTGTCTTATGCATTAGGTCCGAGTTTTCACTTACCTCATTGGGAGAGAAGTGACTTTTGCTGACCGCATGAAGTGGATCGCCTGCAACAACAAAGGTAAGTGATGGGTGAGCAGAGCACACTTTGGTCCACACCAGGAACAGGAGGAACAGTATTACCTGGGCATGCACTGGCCCTGAGCTCAGGCTTCTGCCTAGGAGGCCTTGTGGAGAGGGAGAGGTGTGTTGAGCGTGACGGCCCCTGCCCCACCTTCTTATTTTGAGAAGCAAGCTAGAAGGTACATTTGTTATTAAGCCTGAGGAAATACTCCAGTACTCCTACAGAAACCCTAAGGCACAGAGCCACCTGAAATAAAAATGAGAGGTGTCTGCCCAGTGTTTGCACAAGAAGGAATGATTTCTTCAAATGAAGGCTTATACAAAACCCCAGCATAGAAGACAGGGTGGGGGGCAATGATGGGACCCACCTTGTCCATGTCAGCTCACTTAGGTCCCACCTCCATTCCTGCTGTGCAAATTAAGGCAGTGACTCTGGTCAAGAATAAAAGCAGAGTGTCACCGTTTATCTACATCGCCCTCCCCCTTCTCTCTCCCTCTTCCTTCCCATCCTCCCTCCCTCCCTTCCTTCCTTCCTTCATTCCTTCCTTCCTTCCTTCCTTCCTTTCTTCTTTCTTTCCTTCATTCCTTCTTCCTTCCTTTCTTTCATTCTTCTTTTTTAAAGGCAGAGTCTCACTATGTAGCCAAGGCTGGCCTCAAACTCACCATCCTCCTGTCTCAGCCTCTCAAGTGCTGGGAGTCCAGGTGTACACCACTATATTTGACAGGTCACCATCTTTTTTTGGAATATTTTCTGTGTGAATAGTCCTCCTCTATATCTGACCAGAACCCAGAACCTGGGCCTTGGAATGCCATCTTAGGCTCTTTGGATTCAACAAAAATTTGGGCTGTATATGTAGCTTAGTGGTAGAGTGCTTGCTTAGCATGGATTAAGCCCTGGATTCAATTCCCAGCACTGCAAATAATAATAATAATAATAATAATAATAGATAAAAGAGATTTTATTCAGCATCTACTATGTACTTGGTACTGTTTCCAGGCTCTGGGGAATCAAAAGTGATTGGGATGGACTCAGGATCAGCCTTATTCTTGGCACAGTCCAGCAGTGAATACTCAATTTCATTGTAATCAGAATTTGCCATGACAGTGGAGCAGCAGGCTGGTCAGGGTCCCGGGGAGCAAGGGGAGAGGCACTAGAGTGGCAGGGAAGGCCACTTCAGATGAAGGGAAGGGCATGCTCAAGGGGTCTGGGACAGATGCATGCTGGCACGACAGCTGGTCCACTCTGCTGGCGTGTGGCATGGGTTTGGAGGCGGTGACAAGCAGGGAGACCAGACAGGTAAACAGGTACTAAACCATTCACAGCCTTAAACATCACAATGGCTGCGATGAAGAGGCTGAAGTGGTGCAGCCCATAACCCAAGGAAGGACGATGACCAGGGAGATGAAGAGGTTCTGGGTAGAGGAGGACCAGAGTCACTGTCCTAGATTGGGGTCCTGAAAACAGATCCTTGGAAAGAGTAACATGCAGGAGGCTCACTGGGAGTGCTGCCATTGCAGCTGAGGCCCTGCTGCCCCACAGGGAGCTCTGGGGCTGGAAGGGCCCCTCCAAGATGTCCCCAGTGGAGGCAGGGTGGGCCTTTGTCTCCCACTGGCTTCCAGCTGCACCTGGGGGATAAGTCCTGTCATGGGGGAAGCATTTCCTGTGGCCAGCCTTCCCAGGAGAGTCCTCCAGACAGCTGGGGGAGGTGCATGGGTCTGGCCCAGTGGGGAGTCCCCTTCATCCCTTGACCACACCATCCTTCGCTCCCCAGGATACTACACGCAGATCTCCACACTGGCCGACGCCCAGGAGAACGTGATGGAGTACCTGCACGTGCTCAGCCGCCCCATGGTCATAAACCATGACCACGACATCATCTGGACGGAGGCCTACATGGACAACAAGGTGGACCTGGTGGTGGCTGGTGGGGGGCAGGGAACAGAGTTAGGGACCCAGGGGTGAGGTAGGACCCCCAGTAAGTGTCATGAAGGGGTGGTTGAGAGCCTTCTATGCATTTCTCCTCCTTGCCCTGGCTGCCCTCAGCCCTCAAACAGGAGCCCAGAGGCCCAAAGCCTTGGCCCCCACAGACCTGTCAGTGTGGTCCACTTAGAGAGCCTGGGTTTCTGACTCTATCTTGGAACATCAGTTGAAGTAGAGGAACAGAGCAGGTGATCAAAAGTTCTTCCTTTTCCAAGAAAGTCCACCGTAGATGTCCGTAAGTCCACAGCCTTCTAGTTTTTTAACTGCAGCCTCCTTTGGTTGATCTGAGTGATGGCCAGACTCACACATGTCTGCATGCAGACTTTCTACACTTTTTATCTTTGGTACAGAGCTGGGCACATGCAGAACCCCTGTCAAGGTGGTCAAAGTTGCCAGCACAGCACAGTCAGGGCTGGGGAGGCAAGACTCCGGAACTGGGCCTGATTCTCACTCTGGTGCTCCAAGTAGAGAGAGCTGCGGGTCTGTCCTGGGTGGCTGAGGGGTGACCAAGGCAGACAACAGCTGCGTGATGCCCTGCTGTGGCTCCTCAGATATGTGCTTGTGTTTGAAGGTGGCTCTGGGGCAATGTCCTTCTTCCCCTTAACTGGCCTGGGCAACAGTTTGCAGGAGACTCAGGCCTGTATTCAAGGTTTCTGGAAAATCTCCAGCTGTGCTGCGCCTTTTTGTTTCTGGGCAGGAGCAGAATGGGCCTGTTTCCCAGGCTCGCGCTCATCGTTGGCCTGGCTAGCATGAGAGAGCTCAGTGAAGGTGCTGGGGAACTGGACCGTAGGCGCAGCACCTGACTAAGTGCCATGGCCGGGGCTGCCTCCCCAGCCACCTCTCCCCTGGCACTCCTGCCAGCTTACCTTTTGCACTGAAGGGGAGCCCAGCTGAGATCCCTCCCTTCCCGCTGGAAGGGGATGCTGAGCTGTTGGGATCAACGATTGGCTCCCCACACTGTGCAAACCAACAGGCCCATTGACCCCTGACCTCTGATCCCCCCTCCTTGGCAGCTCTTCACCTCAAAGGCCCAGAGCCTGATGCTCCTCACTACCGTGGCCATGCCTGTCTTCAGCAAAAAGAATGAAACGGTGAGTGGCCAGTCCCTGTGAGGTGGCAGAGGGATTTGAACCTGGGGCCACTGGCTGGCATCTTTAGACCTCAGGCCTGGCCTGGTTCCTGGCCTGACTGAGCATCAGAACCACCTGGGAGGCTTAAATGCAGATTCCTAGGCCCGATCTCAGACCAGTTCCATCGGAGCCTGGGTTGGTGGCGAGGCGGGGCCTGTACTTTCCCAAAGCTCCCATGGCAGTTCTGCTCAGCTGGCTGGGGGTTATTCCCTGCTCTGCCCCTGAGACCACTGCCTTGAAGACATAAGCTGGTCTTCTGCCAGCCTTTCAGCAAAACCATGCTTGACCTGCCAAGTTTGGTAAACTAATTTGTGTGTAAAGGCCTCTGGTAAGGAAGTTTCTAGAGCTCTCCGTCCTCTGTCTGGTCAGGAAACACTTTCCCTACAGGCTCTGTGTGCTGGAGAGCACCCATAAGTTAGGATCTCAGTACTTGGGCCTCTGCTGTGAAGATTAATATTTCATCCAACTGCGTATTTCATTTAAGTATTGCCACTTAAATATTAATACTGGGCATTTAATTTTCTTAACAGCTGAGATTGCTCCTGTAGCCTTTTCTTACACGTTCTAAGTTTTACTCCCGGGAGCTCAGTCTAAAATCTCAACTGCTAAGGAAGGTCCACTTAAGACCTAAGCAGGCTGAGCACTGTGACACCTGCCTATAATCCCAGTGATTTGGCTGACCCAGGAGCATTGCAAGTTCAAGGCCAGAGGCAGCCTATGTAACTTAGTGAGACCCTATCTCAAGATAAAAAATGAAAAAGGGGCTGGGGGTGCAGCTCAGTGGTAGAGCACTTGCCTCGCGTGAGTGAGGCATGAGTGTGGGATAAACCTCCAAAACTACAAGACAAACAAAAAACAAAACAAAACAAAAGGAAACAACAAAGAAAACCTAGGTGGCTTCCTGTCCCAGGCCCGGAGAGGCCTTGAGCCCTGTGCTTGGGGAGCCTGGTCTCCCCCACCCTCGTGTTTTCCCTTCCAGCGCTCCCATGGCATTCTCCTGGGCGTGGTGGGCTCCGACGTGGCCTTGAGAGAGCTCATGAAGCTGGCGCCCCGCTATAAGGTGAGCTGGGTCAGGGCCCCAAGGGGCTGCTAACAGTCACAAGTCCATCCTGTGACAAAAAAGCGAGAGAATGAATTTAGGAGAAAAAGGTTATTTTGGTTCACAGTTTCAGAGGTTTCAGTCCATGATCCTTGGCCCCTGTGGCTTTTGGTCCTTGAGGAGGCAGAGCGCATACATCACGGTTCAAGCGCCTGGCAGAAGAACCTGCTGGCCTCATCATGGAGCTGAGGCGCTGTACTTTCTTCACTGGCCGGGGCTCAAAGACAGACAGGAGGGCTGGGGTCCGGATACCCTCTTCAAGGGCACGCCCCAGTGACCTGACTCCCTCCCAACAGGCCACACCTCCTAAAGGTTCCACCACCTCCTAATAGAGCAGTGGCCTTGAGACCTCACCTTCAGCACGCAGGCCACTGGGGACACTCCAGATCCAAAGCCCTGCAATCCCAGGGGCCTCTCTCCAGGCAGGGCAGCTGAGCCTGGACCTAGGATGGGGCCAGACAGGGCGGGTGTGAGTGTGGTGGCAACGGCTTGTCTTCCTGGGGGCCTATGAGAGCACTAGCCATGACCCACTCTGCGGCCTTCACAAGTTCTTTCCCTGCCTGGTGCTTCAGTTTCTCCGTCTGCTCCTCAATGCCACACAGTCCTGTTTAAAGTGAATGAGATGACATATCAAAGCACCTAGAATATGTTTGGCAAAGGGAAAGCAATATTATACTTTATCATGGTTGCTCCAACCAGCAGAATTTGGAAAGGACTTCAAAATCCATGGGTAGAATGGCGTTGGCTTAGTTAGATTCTTATTTGAAAAACTCACTAGTGTGAGCTGCTGTCTTTAACCTTCCTATGACCCCCAAGCCCCTTCCCAACTCTAGTCATCCAATGCAAACGGCAGCCTAATGCCTTTGATCCCTGACTTTGGCAGCTCGGGGTGCACGGATATGCCTTTTTGAACACTAACAACGGCTACATTCTTTCTCATCCTGACCTCCGACCCTTGGTAGGTACAAATCTTATTTGCCTTAGGAGTGATATGGAATTTTGGGGTAGTTCACAAAACTGTTAAAACCCAATGAGTAATATCAGAAAAAAATTTAAGATGAGATGGGGATGTAGCCCAGTGGCAGAACACTTGACTAGCATATGCAAATCCCTGGGTTCCATCCCAGCACTGAAAAAAAATTAAGTCATGGTCCTTGTTTTCAAATTGTTTATATTCTCGAAAGAAAGACGGTCAAAAATATATGAAATGACTCATAGAAAGACCAGAGACCATGTAATGAAGGCTAAACAACCCCACAGGACAATGTATTAGTCAGTGTTCCCTTGCTATAACAAAACACCTTAGATGATCAACTTATAAAGAGAAAAGGTTTATTTTGGCTCAGTTTTGGAGGTTTCAGTCCATGGTCAATCAGACCTCTTGCTTTTGGGCCTCTTATGCAGGGGCAGCACAATCATGGCAGAGTACATGGCAGAGCAAAATCATTCACCTTATGACAGTGAAGCAAAAGTGGGGCAGTGTGGGGAGATATCAGGGTCCCATAATCCCCTTTAGGGTACCCCTGTGACCAAAAACCTCCCACCAGGCCCTGCCTCCAAAACATTCCGTCCCCTCTCAACAGTGTGAAGCTGGGGACCGGGCCTTTATCACATGGGCCTCTGGGGGATGTTTAAAATCCAAACTACCAGCCATGCATGATGGCACATGCCTGTGATCCCAGCAACTCAAGAGACAGAGGCAGGAGGATCACAGGTTCAAGGCCAGAGGCAGCTTGGGCAACTTATCAAGACCCTGTCTCAAAATAAAAAATTTTAAAAAGGCCTGGTGGTGCAGCTCAATGGTAGAGCACTTGCTAGCATGTGCAAGGCCGTTACTATAACAAGATACCTGAGATGATCAATTTATAAAGAGGAAAGTTTTATTTTGGCTCATAGTTTTGGAGGTTTCAGTCCATGGTCAGTTGGATCTATTGATTTTGGGCCTCTGCTGTGGAGGGCAGCACATCAACCCCCTAGTACTGAAATAAATAAATAAAAAGATCTAAATTCCAACCAAGAGCCACTCACATTGCTCTCTCAGCCTCATTAGCTTCCTTCCTTCTTGCAGCCTGAATGATGTCTTGGCAGAACTCTAGGGGCCCACTGAGGGGCCCATTGTTCACAATAAAATGAGTTCACAATAAAAATGGCAGAGAGGCCCCTCATAAGAGGGGTAATAGCAGTCCAAGAACCCCCAAGGCTGTCTCAGGAGGCTGCTGAGTCCCTGGTCCCCTTCCAGTGCTCTCCACTCCAAGGCAGGAGCCGCGGGGATTGTCACATGAGCTCAGCTGAAGAGCTGGTGGCTGAGCTATTTTGTCTGAGAGCTGCACCTCCAGAGCTGAGGGCTCCCTCCTGCCTTGGGTGTGGCATGGGGCACTGTCCCCAGAAGTAATGGCTACACTCCTCAGCACAATGCCTGGGGACTCAGGGTGTTAAAGTTCCGGAAGAGTCTCCGGTTGTCTCCCTCTCTCAGTCTTCTAATGAGAACCGACAGAGCTCAGGGTGACAGACAGCAGAAGGACTTCTACAGGGCTCTTCTGTCCCAGGTGTCATTTGGAAAGACCAGATAAGCCAAAAATAGCCCATGCCATTTGGGTCAAATGGCTACTGAGTTTCCACAGGGTTCAGGGCACACTACAGGGTTCTGGGCACAGAGCCTAGGGCACACTGTAGACCACTCTGTGCCCTTAGGCTTCACAGCTCACGCTCGACAGGGCAAGTGTCTGAATCCATGGCTGGGCTTGGCCAAGTTCTGTAGGGGATCAGTGGTACTAAATGGTTTACTGGGTGAACAACACATCTGTGGGTCCTGGAGCTGATTTCTAGAATTCAGAACTGCTGGCCAGAAACCCACCTGTCACCAGTAATGTAATTGACATCAATAGAAAGCTCCCACCAATCAATTCATATGGTGGCCCTCCTGGATGCCTGAGATAACGGTGCAGTGAAGAATGCTGTGAGCAGAAGTGTGCATGTAATTCAGGTAGTAAGACACACAAATGAAACCACATGGCATGCGGTTACACAACAGGAGGCCTGGTAGTGCCCGTGTCATGAGCTCTCAGAGGAAAGCACTATGAGGGAAATGATGGTTATGGTTCAAAAAGGAAGCTAATAGAGGTTATTCCTAAGATGTTAAAGTAAGGCCAAGAGCCACACTATGGGCCCAAAATCTTTCTATGTAGGTGCCTCTAACAAAGTGGAATTATGGCTTTAACCTGAGGGGCTGAGGATGGTCTGTGATCTGTCAGGTGTCATCAGGATTTATGAAATGACAATGAAATGTCAAAGAAAGAGAGCCCATGTAAAAGAGAGCAGGACAGTGATGTTTGATGAGTATGGACATCGGTAAGGCCATGGATGGGAGCACTGGGCAGGCCTGGGCAGAGAAAAGGAGAATGACGAATAGGGAACAGCATTGTGGCAATCACACCACATGTCTCCCAGGCAGGATAGAAATAAGAGCGATGGTTTCTTGGGAAAAAAAATCAGCAAACAATAAAGATTATTTCTTAAAAACCTGGCAGAAGCAAGATACACAATGACAGGAACTTCAACCACCCAAACATCTGCTGGGAGCCTCAGTCTATTAAAGTAGACATTGATTTTTCATATCACTTGGTGATAAGTTATCCTCTTTCCTTTTTTGATGGGGTTACTAAACTAAACCTGAGAAGTATTACAGGCTTAAGTGTAGATAACTTGATGATATCTGTCTTGGCATCAGAGAGAGGGAGTGAGAGGAAGAAAGAAAGGTGCCAAGGTCAGAAAATAATACTCAGAATGTTAATCAATGGCTCTGTAACAAGTTTTGGGGAGAGAAGTCATTATTAAGCACTGCCAGTCTGTTCTTGGCTCTGTCTCATTCAAAAATTCAATCAACAAGATGAAAATGCAGAAGAGAGATGCTGTAAAATCTGGAAGGTATGTAATAAATACATTGAGAAAGTGAGTACTCAGAAAGTATTCTAAAACAATGGGCAGAAATCAACGAAATGAAGTATGTTAGTGGTGCATAGAAAGCTCTGCAAAATACTCAACACCCAGACGTAAGACTGTGATGATGAGATTTAATGGTGGGATGAGATGTAATGGTGGATGACATAAGGAAGACCAAGGGGATTTAACTGATTGGTGTCACTGTCTGGGATGCCAAAGTGTTGTGACTGTTCAGGAAGCCAGCAGAATCCAAGGCAGCAGCCAGAGCTGTGTGGTGATTTTCTCCATACATTGCACCCCACACCACACTAGCCAGATCTCTTGTGGAATATTGATTTTTGTCCTGGGAGCTCCCTTTTGACAGTGACTTTGACAGAAAAGAATGTTTTTAGCAGGAGCTAAGGCAGGTGCAGACTGCTCAGCTAGGAAAAGCAAAATCTTCGGGTCACAAGGGCCTCTGAGAATCCCAAGTGTGGTCAGCAGGGACACATTCTGAGTGGCTTCAAGGGAAAGAACCAAGCTTGATAGGTACAAGTTACAGGGAGACCAATTTCAGCTCCATATGAGCAGGAACTTTCTAACAATTAGAGCTATCCAAATTGTGACAAGCTGACTCACAAAACAGGGTCTTCTTGTCATGAGAAACGTTCACCTAGAGGTCCTGAGACCATCTATTATAAATGGTGGCCAGGGGAGCTCTGCATTGGGTGGATGATTGGTCCAGGTAACCTTAAGGAGGCACTGAGATTCTTGGACTTTGTGAGCATACGTGAGAGGCTTTAGATAAGAACGGCAATAGGATCAGGGCCATGTGATAACAGCTTGTATTCCTTCCTGGATGGCCACTGCAGTACAGAGAGGGGAAGAAGCTGAAGCCCAAACCCAACTACAACAGCGTGGATCTCTCTGAAGTGGAGTGGGAGGACCAAGCTGAGAGCGTGAGTGGGGCATGCAGGGGAAGAGAAGCTGGCTTGGTTAGCTCTACATCCATGCATGAGGGGGTTACAGGCTCTGAGATGGCTCTGCTCCCCTCAGAAAGCATGGTGCAGGCCTGGGGCCTCCCTGACTGCCGGCCTATATGACTGATTCCTATAATGGGTGGTTCTTTCAACAACTGAAAATATGTGGTCTTTTCTCGAGTCATGAGGATTATAGACAGACTGAAAGCATATTTGTATGATACTGTTTGAGTTTCAGGGATGGACTAGATTGGCTTTTGGTCTCAGTAGTCCAGCCTAGGGGAAATGATATCTCAGTAGCATGACATCATGTAGCCCGTGTGAGAGTCCCCTTTGGGGTATTGCCTTGGCAAATGCCCAAAATTATGAGCTAAATTGCTCCTAGAATCAGGTCTATCTTCCCTCCCAGTGTTCTGCTCAGAGGCAAACAGGAAGCACTAAATGTCCTCAGGAATCCCCATAATCAAATCAGTAAAACTCGATACCCTCCCTGCTCCAGTGTGAGCCAAGGAACTAACACCATTCTCTTTCCTCTTGAAGCTGAGAACAGCCATGATCAAAGGGGAAACAGGTGCTCTCTCAATGGACGTGAAGGTTCCTCTGGACAAAGGGGTAAGGAGCTAGGGAGAGCGGGATGGGGTCCCAGGAAGGCAGCATCACAGCACTTCAGTGAGGTTCAGCTTACTGAGAGCTTAGGAGCCAGTGCTCACTGTAGCCTGCAGGGCTGCACTTGGGAAGTCCTGTCTAGGGCGCAGCAGCCCCTGAAAGACACCAGGCCAAGGAACAACACTGCTGCTCCCATGAGTGCTTGGATCTTGGAACATGGCTAAGGGCTGCAGGCTGGTCCAAGTCACTTACAGATCTTCTTTCTTCCTTCTGTTGCCTGCTATTTGGCCCTTGCTTGTTTATGATGGAAAGGGGAAAAGTGACAGTTAACTTTGCAAATTGTCAGCAGCTCTATTTAAACACAGGAGATGGGAAGAGGTTGAAAATATTCACTACTCACTGCAGCTGGTTTTTACCCTACCACTGAGAATCAGCAACTGATACCCTCATTGTACCATCACTATGTTTACAGACCTGCTTGTCATTTAGGAAAGGGCATTTCATCTTCTTACTTAAAAGGTTCTGATGCATCCTCTGAATTCACATTGTCCCTTGACATATTTACAGATGTCACCTCCTCCCACACAGCTACCTCCTCCTCCTCCCATTGCCCATCTGCCTCTACTGGAGCACAGCATCTGTCTGCAGCAGTAAAATCCAGGTTTTTCCCAAAATGCAGCCCACCATGGCAGCCAAACAGGGGAGCCCTGGCGGACATCCCTTTGAGACTGTGGGCTGGCCTTTGCTGGGAACACTGTTGGATTTTGGCAGAATCCGCCTGTCTTTTTATAAGCTTTGGGCTGACAAGGGCCGCCCACAGGCAGAGTAGGCAATATCAGTGATGTCAGGCCACCCATGACAGCTGACCCAGTCAGGCCCAACCAGATGTCCCCTCACACTCGGCGTTCTCATCTGGTCCAGGCCTGGAGGGTCTTTAGCCCAGCATGGAAGGCTTACTATGCACGTTGTACCCAGCTACATAAACCTGAGCATGACTATGCTATAGCAAATGTACACAATGCTTTAGACTTTGTCTTCCACCCTCTCCCCACAGAGCCTAATGTGCTCATGCTGTTGTCACAGTTCTTGAAGCCACTTACACAGAATCCTAACCAGACCCAGCACACTGAACTTTTCCTAAAACCCTGCCAGTCCCTTTGAAATTCATCATTGGCTGCTAATGAGCCACCCAGGCTACATATTGCAGTTTCGAAAAGCTCCCTGACATAGGGCTACTTCAAAGAAGTAGGGTGATGATGATGGTGACAGCAGTGACAATGACTGTGATGGACATTTTGAATCCACAGATGTTGGTACCTTAACACTAGTAAGAATAATGCTAATAAAGGCAGCCACATTTGGCAGGAGCAGTGGAACACTATGTAAGTGGTCACTCATTTACGAACTCTGTGAGACAGATACTATCCTATCGCCATTTTACAGAAGAGGACATTCAGACATGCCAGAAACTTGCCTGCAGCCACTCAGATGATAAATTCCAATTCTAGACCACATATCTTTAGCCATTATTGTATAAGGCCTTCCTAAAGGTCTAGCCCTGAATTCTCAGCTTTCCAGCCTTAAAGATTTCTCCCAGAGTCTCCCTTGAATAGTAATTCTCTCCATTTTTAAAATCCACTGTGCTGAGCCAGGCATGGTGGCACATGCCTGTAGTGCTAGCACTTGGGAGGTTGAGGCAGGAGGATCCACAAGGGTCCACATAGCAAGTTCCAGTATAGCCTGGGCTACACAGAGAGATACTGTCTTAAAAAACCAAAACATTAAAATAAATAAATAAAATAAAATCCACTGCCTTGGGGCTGGGGATGCAGCTCAGTGCTGGAGTGCTTGCCTAGCATGCACAAGGGCCTGGATTCCATCCCTGGCACTGAATTTAAAAACAAAACAAAACAAAATCACTGTCTTCTCCTCTCCTACTACCCCATTAGACCTCATTCAACCCTCTTTAAACTGTTACCTCCTTACTCTCACCTTGGAAGCCTCCACGCCTACACTGTAGGGACATTTTGCCGGTGTGGGGCCAGGGCAGGGGCTTCTAGCCTCTAGGTCTGTTGATGGCACTGACACTCTTCCCCCATGTAGCTATGTCACACTTACTGCCTACTACTGTCTTTCCCACGTTGTCTTTCTAACAGTTGGCAGACAGTGCTGTCGTTTTCCCTCTGCCCGTCTCTCTCAGCCTGGTGGTGCATCTCAACTTACAAGCTTCTTCCCCACAGAAACAACCTGCATGTCCAGGTCTAGGCCAAGGAGAGCTTTCTGACACACTGTGAGAATATCTGGGGTTGTTCAGGTCATCTTCCCGCCACAGGGTCACCAGTGTTGTTGTTTTTTCAAGGGACTTTACAGGTTTCCTTACCTCCCACAGACCATTTCTGACATCCCTCCACTGCCAGACAGGCAGCTACGGTGGCATTACCAAGGACAGCAATAGTTACCCAAGCATGACTGAGAACAGGACTCTGCAGGCTTGGAAACCCTGGGGCCAGATGGGTCATGTTGAGAAATATGAATGAGAAAAGCAGACGAGGCTTGGACTGGGGGTGCTGGGAACTATGCAGCAGGGTAGATGTGTGCTGTCTAAAGGAGGCAGCTAAAAATCCAATTTAAAATGTGTGCAACCAATTCCAAAGCTGTTAAAAACACAGCGTGGGCCAATACCTGGGGTATCAAACTTATCAAGAGCCCAGCTGTGGCCTGCAGGCCCCTATGTACCACTTGCTAGCAGGCTTTTGGCTCCAAAATTCAGATCCCCACCAGGTGCTATCCTTCCTGACTGTCACAGCAGCCAGGCCAGATATCCCCAGACATCTAGTCTAAGGAACAAACAGAGTGTCTCACCTAGGGCCTTGTTTATCAATCTCATGTTGTTCAATCATTCAGAACAAATAATTAGCAGTGGGAGAAGAGAGTCAGACACCATTGTGTTTGCGTTCTTCCAGATTAACCCTCTTGACTTAGCAGTAACCAGTACAGCCAGGTCAGAGCAAACCACACAGTGCCCAAGTGGCTCTGCTGATAGTGACCGCTTGACCTGTGTCTTATGAGCCTCATGCAAGCTTCCCCTTGGCCATCCCTGACTTGACACAGTACAAAATCACTACATGAACCAAATGGAATCCTTTTTTTTTTTTTTTTTTTTTTGCATTAGACCTATTTTTATGGTATATATTTAAGGTGTACAAATGATGTCTCAATATGTAGGTACACAAGGAAGAGATTACTACAGATAAGCAAATGAGTGTACCTATCATTTCGTATATGCTTACCATTCTCTGTATAGGGGTTGGTTGGTTGGTAGGTGCTGTCGAGTTATGTCCAACTCATAGCAACCCTCATAGGGTTTTCAATGGCTGATTGTTTCGGGATTGTCTCTGGAGTGTGGATTGCCACATCCTTCTCCCATTTTTGCAGTGCGGGGAATCAAATCTGGGGCCTCAGAGGCTTCAGAGCAGTGCTCTACCAACTAAATCCCAGCCTGTGTAGGGGTATGGGTACGTAAAAATCTACTCTCTTGGACAATTACCAGTACACAATACAATATTTTAAATATAGACATGTAGATTTACTCATCCTACATAACTGTAACACTGTACCTTTTGATCTACATCTTTTTATTTTCTACCCATCCATCCCCCTGCGCGTAGTAACCACCATTTTATTCTTTGTTTTTATTTGACCTTTTGTTTTAAGATTCCACATTATTCCACTGAGATCATGCAGTATTTGTCTCTCTGTGTCTGGCTTATTTCCCTTGGCATAATAGCCTGTAGGGTAGAGCCATACCTCCCTGGAGTCTGATGTCATCAGGTCTTGGAAGCTTACCAGGGTTGGGCCTGGTTAGTCCTTGGGTGGGAGACTGCCTGAGAATAGTGGATGCTATAGGCTTGGGAGAAGGACCTAGCAGCCCACTCCTGAAACAATCAGCCATTGAAAGCCCTGTGAATAGCAGAGAAGAACTGACAGTAGTGCCAGGCATGGCACAGTGTCAGGGAGTGTTTCGTTCTGTGTACATAGGGTTGCTATGAATTGGACCTGACTTGATGGCACCTAACAACAACAACAACCTCCTCTAGGTTCCTGCAAGTCAAGATTCCCTTCTTTTTAAAGGCTGAGTAAGATTCTATTGCACATTTGTAATGTATATGGATTATCAATCTGATAAAAAGCATCTATAACAAACCTATAGCTAACTTTTAATGATAAAATATTGAAGTTTTTCTACCTAAAATTGAGAACCAAGCAAGGATGTCTGCTTACCTCTTCTGTTTAACATTGTACCATAGATACTACCCAGTCTGATAAGGCAAGAAAACAAAATACTAAGCACAAAGACTAGAAAAAAAGTAAAATTGTCCTTATTCACAGACAAAATTAACATTTACCAAGAAAATTATAAGGACCTACAAAACAGCTACTAGAAATGATAGGTAAATTTAGGAAGTTCACAAAATACAAAATCAATATTATAAAAATCAACTTATTTTTATATATATCCCCAAATAATTAGAAATATTACTTTAAAATTACAATTTTAATAACACCAAATAACATAAAATACTTTGGGATAAATTTGACAATGATATACATGACCTCTACACTGAAAACTACAAAAATTTGCTGCAAGAATGTCAGAGAAAAAGTTAAATAAATAGAAATAACCACGTTCATAATTTGTAAGATCACTATTACTAAGATGTCCTTTATTCCCAAATTGATCTATAGGGTCAACATAATACCAATGAAATTTTGAACAGACTTCTAGCAAAAGACAAGGTTATTCTAAAATTTATGTGAAAATGCAAAAGACCTAGAATAGCCAAATCTACCTTAAAATAGAGCGTTGCTATTTTTATAGACTCCATAGCCTCTTCTGATCCCATAGGGACACTGGAATCATCGTCCATCTGCATTGCCCAATAGAGCAGCCACTGGCTACACTGGTTATCTAAATTTAAATTTACGTTAATTAAAGTTAATTAAAATTTGGATCTTCAGTGTGTCAGTCACACATTTCAAGTACCCAGTGGGCACACGTGCCTGGGGGCCACGGTAGTGGGCAGAGTAGGTTAGACCTTGGTCTGTGAATCCAGATAACCCCCAGAAGGGCTGTGGTCTGCTGGACCTTGAGCTGGTTCTCTGTGTAGGTGTCACTAAGGTGAGGCATGGCAGGATGGTCAGGGAAGAGGCAAGAAGTAAGGGTTGTCTACAGAGCCAAGGAGAGCCCCAAGGGTGTTGGATGAGGAGGCAGGTAGTGTGGGTGGTCACTCTTCTCTCCAGCAAGCACCTTTCTCTTTTCTGCTTCAGAAGCGAGTTCTTTTTCTGACCAACGACTACTTCTTCACAGACATCAGTGACACACCTTTCAGGTGGGGAGCTCATGCCTTATTAGCAGTGGTGCGTGGGGGATGGAGCATGAATAACAAGAACTCAGGGGACAACTTTCAGGTTTGTGGATGGGCTGTCTCATACTGAGTTGACAGTTTTGTGGTAGTAGCAAAAGACCCAGGTAAGCATTCAGGAAACAAGGTCTGGACCTGCTTTGCCAGTGCAGCCCAGTGTGCTGGTCCTGGTGTCAGATTCCTAGTTTGAATCCCAACTCAACTACTTATGGGCTGCATGACCATAGTCAAGTTATTTAACCTCTCCGTGCCTTTGAGTCCTCATTTGTAAAATGAGGGTAATAATGGCAGCTGCTTCTTGGCAGTATTGTGAGGATGAAATGACATAATCTACTTAAAGGCAGGGTCTTGTAAGGTAAAAGGATCCAACTGGAATCTCTCTCATGTTTCCTCCCACTGTGCAAGTATTTGACCCTAAGTGTTGTGAAAATTGGGAAGCAAATGGTACTTACCTCTGAATTACCTCGTTTCCCAGGAACGCCCTGCTCCCTGCCCTGTCTGCTTATTAGAATATCTGATGAATTTTTGCAAAATTGCCAATGCCTGGGCCCCATGCAAACCAGTTGGGTCAGAATTGCTGGGAGTGGGGCCTAGGAACTATATCTTTTCAAGATCCTGATCAGATCCAGTGTTCTCCCAAGAGAGGAAAGAATGGTAAGATTCATAAGTGGGAAGGAATCTCCTATTCATGGGACATTGAAACCCACACACTCATTTCAGGAGCCCCTTTGGGGTTGGGATGAGCCTTGATTAAAAGAGGAGCCAGTGGGGCTCGTGGGCGATGGAGTTTCCAGATCCTTCGCAGGAAGAAAGGCTGAGGACGAAGGAAAAGTGCTGTCCCAGCTCTAGGGGCACAGCCTGTGAGGCCAGAGCCAAAGCAGCCCATGCATTCACACAGTTTGTCCTGGGTCTGAAAGCTCCTTCAGCTGGTGGCAGCCAGTGGGGAGCCAGTACAACAGCCTGGCTGCCTTGTCTTCTCTCCACAGCCTGGGAGTGGTGCTTTCTCGGGGCCATGGAGAGTATGTCCTCCTGGGGAACACATCCGTGGAGGAAGGTGTGTCAGGCCGTGTGGGGTGGATGGTGTCGTGGGCTTGACGGCAGCACCACCAGGTGGGGAGGGGCCTGTGCATAGTGCTTAAGGGATCTGCCGGTGGTCAAACCAGCAAAGTCGAAGACTTGCCGACCACACACTGTGGAGTCCAGGGGGCTTTGTTGGCCTGAGGAAGAAGAGTGTGTCCTGGGAGTGTGTTTCTTTGAAGGAGACTGCTTATTCCCTTCAGAAGACCATACCATGAAGGCTGCTGGGAAGCACACAGGAATAGGCCAGGCATGGTCCTAGATACTTGGGAGGCTGAGGGAGGAGGATCATGGGAGCCCAGGAATTTGAAGCCAAAGAAACAAAAAGAATGAAGGAACAAATCTGTACTGGTTTGCTAGCTAAGGCGACTGTAAAAATGGACCATGAAGTAGGTGGCTTATGCCTGGAACTGAGCTCTCCCTCCATCTGGAGGCTGAAGGTGGAGTCAGCCTCAGAAAAGGCCAGGTGCCTCCCAGAGGCTTATAGGGCTCTCCAGGATCTCCCCATTCCTGGAAGCTAGGCCCTCCCCTCCTCTCTCTGCCTACCCCAGCCTCCTCCCTCCTCATATGGGGTTGGGCCCACCCTAATGACTTCATCTTAACTCGATTACATTTGTCAACACCCCGTTTCCAAAGGAACTGGGGTCAGAACTGGAGCCTATCTTTTGGGGGGACAAAATTCAACCCATAATGGGGCTTACGTAGGTGACCTTGAGAGAGATGGCTGGAACCAGGGGGGCAACAGAGAAGAGCCCTCCCTCACCCTCTCACCTGCTTGTGACCCACGGCAGCCTGGGCACCTGGAGAGAGCAAATCCTACCTCCCCACCTGGGGGTCTCCGAGTCCTCATGAAAGGACACAGGAGTCCTCAGGAGGCAGCCGTTCCTCCTCTACCATCCTCCAGATGGAGCCCCTGTCTCCATTCTACCCCCACCCTCATCACTGACCCCTGACCACCCCAGCTGCCCTCCCTGCTTCTTTCTTTCTCTGACCTTTGGCTACAGGGACTTTCTAGAAATGCCAAGTCTGCCCTGGCCACACTGAGGACCTCCTGAGCTTTCCCTCATGCTCCACTGAAGAGTCTCATCCTGGCCCTCCCCTCCTCTCACGTGCCTCTTCAGCTCAGTCAGGCCCAGTTTACAGGCTACTTTTCAGGAGCTGTGCCAGGCAGACCAACCCCCACCCAGTCCCCATGAGGTGTCTAGCCACATGCTCCCTGGAGCAACATGTGGCCTGTCCACAGCACGTGTCTGCAGTGGTGGAGCGCCTGCTCTATCTTCCAGGGCCCCTAGGCTGCCGCCTTTCCTAGGCCTCCACTGTGCTGTCTTGCTGCCTGCCCAGGTCTGCCTCTGCCCAGATTGCACTGCATACTCCAGCGTGAGAGAGGACTGGCCTCTGCCCACCCGTGGCCTGGAGTCATGGAGTGCACTGGTCCTGGGGCGCAAAGGAGCTCCCTGCAGCTGTGTGTCTGTGTTGGCCCAGGTCCCACTAAAGCACTCCCAGGGGCCAGCTGGCCTTTCCAGCATCCTTTCCTACAATTTGACAAAGCCTTCATTGAGTACCTCCTTATGTTTAGCACTGGGCAGATGCTCAGTCATTTATTCAGTCAACAGGCAGGTCCTGAGCACACAGTCACTACAGGCTCTGAACTGGGCAGGAGGCTACAGAGCCCCCAGAGCAGACTCAGCCCACCTCTGGGCTCATCTCCTGCTGGCCACAGAGTCAGCTGGTACCTTGGAGCCAAGGAAGATGAAATCCCTGGTTTCGCAGTGCTGGCACATTGGAGGGAGACCCCGAGAGGGATTAGACGTGGACCCCTATAGCGCTGCAGCCAGTGGAAGCCTGAGGATGTGTCCGCAGCCAAGCCCAGTGTGGGACAGATGGGAAGGAGGGAAAGGGGGCCTCTGGCTGGCTGGCAGCTCCTTAAAGATGTGGTGTTTGTTCTGACCTTGAAGACTCCGAGGCGATGGGAAAGGGCATTCAGGAGGCAGGTGCGCGGCAGACAAAGGCAGCTCCGTATAAACCTGGCAGCATCCCACCCACTGAGGTCCCCCAACCTGCACAAGAAAGCCCAGACCCCAGACCTTCCCGCCACAGCTTCCCTGGTGGTTGTTCCCAAACCTGTGGGGTGCTTGGTGCAGCGGGCCAGCCGCCTGAGTGTGGACTCCCCCACAGGCCTACATGATCTGCTTCACCCAGATCTGACGCTGGCCAGCGACTGGTAAGCAGTGAGAAGAGGAAGGGAGGGGGAAGGGTGAGGTCTTGAGGTAACCCCCAGTCTTTGGGCTTCCAGGATCTACTGCATCACCGACATCGACCCTGACCATCGGAAGCTCAGTCAGCTCGAGGCCATGGTCCGCTTCCTGACGGGGGAGGACCCAGACCTAGAGTGTGAGTGCTGGCGCATGCCCACGGGTCAGCTTGTCCCCTGGGAGCCTGCAGCTCCGGCTTTGCAGGGAGGATAAGGACGGAAGCTACAAACAACTCATAGGGCCTCGCTCTCATGGAGCTGATCATGTGGTGGGGAAAGCAGACCCTAAGCAATCAGGCTATAGTCCTGATAAGCAATGTGACTAGGATGCTGTGTGGGAGAGAAACGGGGCCCATCCACATGCATAGTCAAGGCAGTCTGCCTCCCCAGGGAGGTGTCACTTAAGGAAAAAAAGGAGTCCACTGAATGGCTTCCTGGGATCTTCTTTGGGGGTGACAAAAATATTTTGGAACTAGATAGAGGTGGTGGTTGTACAATATTGTGACTGTACTAAATGCCACTGAATTTTATGCTGTAAGTTGGTGCATTTTGTGCTATGTGAATTTCACTTCAATAAAAATAAGTAAAATTTAAAAGAGGGAGCCACCCATGCAGGATGGGGAAGGGCCAGCCAGATCTGGGGAACAGCACGTATGGAGACACTGAGATGAGGGGAGCTTGGCCAGGTCAAACTCACAGGAGCACAGAAGGCCGACATGCCTTGCCTTTCAAGGGTAGGAGTGGAGAAGGCAGAGCAGGGCTGGGCAGGTCCCAGCTGATGTTATGGGAGCCCCCTGACTTCACAGAGCTTTCCATATCATTTAGTTTTGCTCACGTCTTTTTTGGAGTTGAGGTTATGAAGGCCAAAGAAGCTGAGGTGATGTCCTCAAGCTCCCATGGATGGTTTTATGTGCCCCAGAGACACATTCCTGAGGCACATCTTGCTCCATGAACTTGGAAAGTTTGGGTGAGCCGTCTCTGCAACTGGGGGAAGAATACATGGTTTGGTGTCTGTTGCTTCGCCCCCAGGTGATGAGGAGCTGGTGCGGGAGGTGCTGTTCGACGCAGTGGTGACGGCCCCCATGGAAGCCTACTGGACGGCACTGGCTCTCAACACCTCCAGGTACATACCAGGAGGTCTGAGCACTGAGGGAGGGTCAGTGGCTGCCTACCCTCAGCTCCACTCCAGCTCCTGGCTGAGTCAAGGCCCCTCCCACTGCCTGGTGACAGCTCAGGAAGCAACCTAAGTGCCCTGGCTGAGAACAGGAACAGGTAGGGTAGGCTGGGGTTGAGAACAGCCTGCACATGGCTCCTGCAAAGCAGGGGCTCCCTAGGTCTCCCACACCCTGCCCACAGCTGCTGCCTACTCCTCATTTTGGAAAAACACCAAATGCAGCTCTCCTGGGGTGTGGGCCCAGGTCCCCACCATAGGGGCAGCCCCTCTCTGGGTTGGTGCCCAGCCATGAGACCCATGAGAACCCATTACCCAAAAAGTGCCCTGGTGAGAGCAAGTCAAATGTGTCAGAGGCTTGTTGCTACCAGATAAGATCATAATGTTACCAGCCAGCTGGCTAGGGTCCTTTTGCTCTACCTTGGTAGAAAGCATGGGTGGACAAGGAGGAGCCCTTCAAATGGTAATCTTAGGCAGCAGTGGTGTCTTTCCGCTCTTGGCAATAGCTAATGGTGGCAGCAGTGAGTTGGCACAGCAGGAGCAAGTGGCACCTCTTAGTGTTACAGCTCTTTGCTTTGCTGAGGAGTCAAAAATCCTCAGCCAGTGTGTAAGTGTTGCAGCTCTTATGTAGGCCAAGCCAGGCTGGGAGTCCACGGCCCCTAAGTGTTACAGCTCTGATGCAGGTTGAGGGGTTAAGAACCCTCAGCCTTCAATAGCAATTTTTGATGCAGCTTCTGGGTGGGCCTAGGCATCAGGATCCTAAGCCTTGACAGTGGCCAGTATTACAGCTCCTGGGCCCAGAGTGTCTGAAAACTTTGACTCCAAAGACTTGACAGCTCTTTGGAACTCTCCTAGTGACCAGGGCCAGCAGCTTCTCTTTTCTGGCTTTTTACAGCCTTCTCTCTTCCACCATCCTGCTTTTTCCTGCCCTGGTCCATCTTTTGAATTGTTTAGCTGCCTCTTAGTGTTATGGCCACTGCCACTGTCATTCAGAAGACAGTGCTGCCTTCTGCTGCTCTCCCTAAGTTGTTGTTGACCTCTGGAAGCTGTCAGTGCCTTACAGTTCACTACTTAATTCATAAGGCCTGCCCTTTAAGGCTATGGTTTTCACGAGCCCCTCCCTCACTGCTGCCAGTGACTATCAGAGGGAAGCAGACAGCAGGGAAGCACCTCCTGGATGCCTTGTGGTGCTCAGGCAGCCTTGTGGTTCAGGCCAGCTTACTCTGGCAAAGTGCCTGCTACCAGGGGTGTGTCAGAACAGGAACCACTGCCCCCTCTAGCTGAGCAGCAGGCGACTTCCACGTGTTGGCCTAGCCAAGTGCCTGCTGCCACCATCAAGCCACAGGCAGTGGCACTGCTTCCTTATTGTCCCTGCTGCCTTATCATCCCCACTGCCATCTTCACTGCTGCTGCCTTTTCTTCTTACTTCATGTCACCAGCTCACATGCTACCCAAGGTAGCAGAAAAACCACTCAAGAGAGGCTTTTGATTGCAATACCAGAGCAGGCAGCATGCGGGGAGGTCTCCAACCTCTCTCTCCTCAAGTGAGCTGAGGAGCCTGCTTACATAGGCAGGGCAGGTGTGCACCAATCACAGTGATCTTGTCACACAAGTATAGGTTTGTGTTTATACCAATCAGTGCATTGTCCTCTTCCATTCATCACAGCAGTCCCTTTTTCCCAATCACAGCTCCTCCTCTGGCCTGGGTTGGTCACAGAGTCATCTAGAGTTCATTGAGGTTTGTAAGAGAAAAAGAAAAGGAAAAAAGTCCAATGAAAACTGCAAAGTGAGACAGCCATAGCTGGGGCTGCACCTTCAGGAGCTGGAATTGTAGCAAATAGTTCCAGTTCTGTATCTTCCTTCAGCTATCTGTGGAGTGTTCACAATGGCAGGTGCTGGTATGAGGGTAGCTTGGCTAGACAACAGTTATTTCATTCAAAACAGCCTGAGGCACAAGGGCAGGCCCAGTAGCTGCTAATCAGGGAATCAGATCACCCCTGCCTCATCACCTTACAGAAAAATAAGCAGCATGAGGAAAAAAACCACACAAAGCTATATCTTTAACATTAATACTGATTCTAGCAATAGTGCCCCAAGGAGAGGTGGGTCTCATTGTCTATCTTAATAAGACCAGTGACGTTGACATCAGTGTTTCCCAGTCCCTTAGGTTTCTTCACTCCCTTGGCTGGCTTTTACTGGAGACATTGTATGTAGTAGCCAGGTAGAAAGATGAATAGCATGTGAGTGAGTGTGTGTATATAAGGAAGTATATATTAATGAAGTTAAGATTTAAGAGGGTCATATCTTATTTTTGAACAGAGAGACCTAACAGCATAAAGATGTCAGACCTTCTCTAAACGTTCAATAAATTATTTTATTACTGTTCCCCTAAGAACACCAACAGAGTTCTATATGAAGTCTCCTATTTTTAAAAAGTGTGATGTGGAATACTGCACATAATATACTACCATTTCTGCATGAGAGGGGAGAGAACATAGTATTTGAATGTATGTGGATATATATATATATATATATATATATATATATATATATATATATTATTTAGATATATGGTGATGTATACACAATGTATGTAATATGTGTATATATTACATATAATATCTATGGAATGATTCTTAGGAAAGGTTCTTACTGCTTGTTTCTGGTTAGAAAAATGGGTAACCAAAACAGAGATATAAAGGACACTTTTCACTGTATAACTTTTTGATACAATTTTGGACCATATAAATGTAAAACTTATATAACATAAACCTAAGTGCATAGTGCATATTAATCCATTGGGTTCTCACAACAGCCCTACAATACACATATGATTGTTGTCCCTATTTCATAGATGAGAAAAGCATGGTGTGGTGAGATCACACAACGTGCCCAAGGTCATGTGCCTCATAAGTGGCTGAGCTGGAATCCAGAGTCCAGAGTCTAACCCCCTGTGCCTTCTTCAGTGGGCTGGATTATAGTTTTGGAGAAGAGGAACACTATCTTCCTCTAAGCTCTGAGATGAACCATGGATGTGTTTTCTCCTAGGGAAACATTGACAAGCAAATATTCTTCACCTGGGTGTGCATTAGAAAAGATGACCTGGGAAATTAATATAAAATAACATAAGGCTAGGGATTAAAATTTATATAACCATCTCTGTAGATTCTGAAAAGGCTTTTGAACAAATATTAAGTTCCATTCATGTTTTAAAAACCACTTGATAAAATTGAAATAGACCTAAACCTGAAAGCCACCAGGAATGGGGCTGGAGGGTCTCCCACTGAAGGCAAGAGGCAACAAGAATGCCACTTCCCACCCCAGTGTGGCAAGGTCAGAGACACTAGTGCCATTAGACAAGGCAAAGCACTTGGGGGCAATGATAATTGGAGAGGAAGAATGAAAATCATCTCTATTTAAAGATGATATAATTAGGTCTGGGGTGTCCTCAGTGGGAGAGCAGTTGCCTAGCATGTGCGAGGCCCTGAGTTCCATCTCCAGCACCACAAAATAAAGAAATAAACAAGACATGATTATATACCTGAGAACTCCAAAGGAATTAATAGGAAAACCACCATTGCCAGTAAGAGAATTTAGTAAAGTAACAAGTTATAATATCGACATTCAAAATTTAATAACCTCTGTACAAATGAAAACCAGAAAAGAGATATGATATGAAAAGGCTTATTTAGAATAGCAAGAAATAAAACATAAAAAAGTTATAGACTTACAAGAACATATAAGGCATACACTATAAGATCTGTCCAAAAACCTATATAAAGAAAATTATGACCCAGGCACAGTGATGACACAGGCCAGCATCTCAGGAAGGACAGGTAGAAGAATCACGAGTTTGAGGCCAGAGGCAGCCGACATAACTTAGCAAGACCCTGTCTCAAAATAAAAAGAAAACGTTAAAAATGGGCCGGGGGTGCAGCCCAGTGGTAGATCACTTGCAAAGTAAGTATGAGGCCCTGGGTTCAGCCTCCTAGTACCATAAAAGAAGGTGGGGGAGGGAAAGAAGGAAATCATGAAACACTCCTATAAGACAAAAAAGTAGACTTCAATACAAGGATAGACATGCAGTGCTAAACATCATAAGATCTTAATCCTCCCTAAATCAACTTATAAATTTAATGCAATCCCGTAGGAATGTCATCAATATTTTTTGCATCCAGATAGATTGGTTATAAAATTCATTTGGAAGAACAAGCAAGGACAGATAAAGATCTCTGAAAAAAAAACAATAAAAGGAAGATGGTCCTACCAAGATATGAAGACCCATCATAAAAAACCCCTGTGGTAGGGAAACGATGGTGCTGACACATGAAATGACAAGCAGACTGGGGGCAGAATAGGAAATCCAGAAACTCCTCTGCACGCCTGTGGATATTTAATACATGACAAAGCCATCATGTCAAACCAACGAGAGGAAGATGATCTTTTAATAACTGGTTTGAGAGCCATATGGAGAATGATAAAATTGTGTTCTTTTCTCACACCATATACCTGGAGAAAGTCCAAGTTACTCAGAGATTTAAATGCAAAAAAAGAGTGAAATCATATAAATACTGAAAGAAAACATGAGCCAGTTGCTTTAAAATCTAAGAGTGGGGAAACCTTTCCCAACAATGACTCAAAATTCAGAAAAAACAAAAGAATGACTGGTAAATTTAACAACATAAAAATGTTTAATGGCAAAAATAAAAACATGAGCCAGGTAAAAAGAGAAATGACAAACTGGGAAAGTGTTTGCATTTATAAAATAATTTCAAGGTTACTATCTCTATATTATCTATTCATGAAAAAAAGGACTTCAAAAAAATCATTGTATAGGAAAAATGGTCAAGAGGTATGTACGACTCACAGAAGAAATAATGCAGTGTCCTTAAATATATGAAAAATTACTCAACCCAGCTTGTAATGAAAGAAATGCGTATTAAAATTATACCTAATTGTACTTCTCACCTATCCTATGGATGACTATGTAAGTTTATCAATGTGCACTGTTGGTGAGATATTTAGCAAAATTATATATGCATTTATACTTTGATCCAGAAATTCCAAAGATATAGGAACCTACCCCAAAAATACACTGACAAAGATATAAAAATACGTATACATTAGCTATTTCCCACAGCACTGTTTATAGCAGTAAAAGACTTCAGCCAACCTAAATGTCCTTCATTAGGAGGGTAGTTAGATAAACCATGGTAGACCCACGCAGTGGAATACTGTGTATCTGTAAAAAAAAAAAAAAGAAATATTTGTATATATTGTTGTGAAATTTTCTCCAAAAATGGATGTGTGCCTAATACTCCTACTGTTTATCTAAAAAGAATATATTTTCATAATTATTTATATAGGTACATACACACATACATTTTTATTTCTTTGTGTTTTACTTTCATTAAAATTTTTTATTTAAATTTACTTTTTATAAAAATAAAAATTGTAAGATTAGTAGGGTACCATGTAAGTATTTCAAAACATGTGTACATGAATGCATTATAATATGTGTACGTGATATTGTTAGGTAACATCAGGTCAGGTCTGACTCATAGTGACCCTCACAGGGTTTTCAATGGCTAATTGTTTTGTGATCGTTTCGGGAGTGGATTTCTAATTCCTTCTCCCATTTTTGTGGTGCTAAGGATCAAACCCGAGTTCTCAGGAAAGGTGGAGCAGCAGTCTACCAACTGAGCTAAACCCCAGCCCAATACATGTGTACATGGTACAATGTTTAAATCAGGCTAAACATATCTGTCTCTTCAAACGTGTAATTTTTTATGGTGACAACGTTCAAAATCTTTTCTTCTAGCTTTTTGAAATGTACAGTACAAGTACATTATTTTTACCTACAGTCATTCTGGTCTACAGCTATACCAGCCTGGCATCAAATCCCATCAGATCTTAGAAGTTAAGTAGGGTCTGGCCTGGTTAGTATTTGGATGAGAGATGGCCTGGGAATACCAGGTATGGGCTTGGAAGAAGGACCTGGCAGCCCACTCCCAAATCAATCATTGAAAACCCTATGAATAGTAGGGAAGCACTGACAGTAGTGCCTGGCATGGCACAGTGTCAGATAGTATTTTGTTCTGTTGTACATAGGTTTGCTGAGTTGTACTTGACAGTGCCTGACAATAACACAGTCACCCTACTGCTAAGCTGTACATCAGAACTTGTCACTCCTATCTAACCATAACAATACACATTGATCCTCCTATCCTCCTCCCACCCTCCCTTCTACACTCCACGGCCTCTAGTATAACCACTATTCTGTTCTCCACTTACATTTTTAAAAAGTAAAATGATAAACCAAATACACAATGTTACCTGTAGGAAAAAAGAAGAAACAGAGACAGTCTCCTCTGGAAATGCTTTATTTTCATGGAACCATGTAAATACTTTATATAATTATGAAAAAAAAAACTAAACCTTAAAAAGTAATCTCTAAAATACTGAAAGCAAAGCCAGATGCAGTGGTGCATGCCTGTTATCCCAGAGACTCAGGAGATGGAGGCAGGAGGACCATAATTTCAAGGCCAGAGGCAGCCTGTACAATTAATGGGACCCCATCTCAAAAAAAAAAAAAAAAAAAAAAAAGCAAGAAAGAAAGAAAGAAAGAAAGAAAAAGGAAGGAATCAAAAGAAATGGAAAGGATTCCTTAACTCTCCCAGTGGGAGGACCAGCCCAGGATGGGGACTAGCAATGCGGGTCCTCATTAAAACAGGCTGTGCTGTTGGGGAAATGTCATGTCATCCCAGGACAGGGGCATGAAATGTGCAAAATAATATCTAGTCACAGTAGGAAGGAAGAAGTTTCCATAGACTAATGAGATTGTGCCGAAGGGACCCAGATCCAACTTGAAGAGGCCTCAGGAGGCCAAAGGTGGGATAGTTAGAGCAGCAAAGATAAAAATAACTGCAATGAACTAAAACACATTGAATATTTTCAAATCCTTGGGTTCATAAATATTCTGGGGTGAGGGGACTCTCATTGGTCATCTTTGGAAGATGTTAGGGAAAAATCTCCTTCAAAAAACTGGTAAATAAACAAAAAGAATAAATTATTCTACCTCTTCTGCACATATTATACTTCAGGATAACCAAAGATTGATAAGGGGAGTTTTCCTTCAAGTATTTCAATTAAAAATAAAAGAAAATATAAAGGAGTGTACGTATTTTGCAACCTCTAATCAATCAGTATGTACCTCCTGATGAGGGCCCACACCACCTGTGTATTAATCGATTTCCCATTACTATAACAAACTACCTGAGGCAATTTACTTTGACTCACAGTTTTGGAAGGTCCTGTCGAACATTGGGCTGCCAATTGCTTTGGGTCTCTGGAAAGGGCAGCATATTGTTGTGGAGCAAACTGCTTATATCATGAGCCAAGTAGCAGAGAGACATCATGAGATGAAAAGGCCTAGGCCTCACAATCCCATTCAAAGGCATGTCCTCAGTGACCTCAGGATCTCCCACTTGGCCCCATGTCTCAAAGGTCCCACCATTTCCCAATAGCACTGCCCTGGGGACCAAGCCTTCAGCACATGGGTCTTTGAAGAACATTCACCCAAACCATAGCAAGCTATAAAAACTCAAATCTGTCCATGTTCCGTAGCACACTGACATGATCCCAGAAACACAGGAGACTGAGGCAGGAGGATCACAAGTTTGAGGCCAGAAGCAGCCTGCGCAACTTAGTGAGACCCTGTCTCAAAATAAAAAATAAAAAAGTCCCAGGGGTGCAGCTCAGGGATGGAGCACTTGCTTAGCCTGTGCAAGGCCTTGGGTACAACCCCCAGTACTGGGGAAAATAATCTGATCAGACCCCTAAGTGCCAATTTATAAGAAATACTGTGGACAAAAGGGCATACTAAATAACAGCATGGTATCACAATCAGTCAAATCCAGAACGTGAGAAACTCCACAGGACAAATGACCTGGTTTGTTCAGTGGGTAATGTGTAAGGAAGAGAAGAGGAAGGAGAGAGAAAGGGAATCATGTAAAATGAGACTAATGATGGCTTGGGCTGGGATTTAGCTTGGTTGGTAGAACAGTGCTCTGTAGTCTCTGGGGTCCCAAGTTCAATTCCCAGCACCACAAAAGTGGGAGGACATGGCAATCCACTCCCAAGGCAATCCAGAAAAAAAAAAATCAGCCATTGAAAACCCTATGAGGGTCGCTATGAATAGGACATGCCTCAACAGCACTAACAACAACAATGATGGCTTATGGGTGTGGAGTTTCTTTGGGGGTTAATGATAATGTTATGGCTGCATAACTTTGAATATACTAAAAAACAATTTTACACTTTAAATCAATGAATTGTATGGTATGTGAGTTATAGCTTACCAAAGACAGAGGCAGATAGTAGACTAAAAAGAGATATTAATCAGTTGTAATGCATGGACTTTAGATTCTGGAAATTGAGACAGGTGGATTATCTAATAATATTAAGGAATCACAGCTTTTTAAAAAGTATCATAATGGCACTGAAGGTTTTTAATTTTTTTCTTATATTTTAATGATACAAATTAAAATATTTACCAGTGAAGTATCTGGGATTTGATCCAAAATAATCTAGTTGAGCTGGGTGCTGTGGCTGGAAGCTGAGGCAGGAGGATCACAGGTTCAAGACCAAAGGCAGCCTGTACAATTTAATGAGATTCTATCTCAAAACAATGAATAAAAACTCAAAGGGAATGATAGTGCACTCAGTGGTAGAGCACTTGCCTAGCATGCTCAAGGCCCTGGGTTCAAGCCCCCACTACTACCAAAAAAAAAAAAAATCTAGTTGTGGGTTAGGCTGTAGGTACATTAAGACTGGCATGGGTTGGTCACTGTAAAGCCGAGTTATGTTGTTGTCAGGTGCCATTGAGTTGGCGTCCGACTCATAGCGACCCTATGTACAACAGGCGAAACACTATTGTCAGTGCTTCTCTGCTATTCATAGGGTTTTCAATGGCTGATTGTTTTTTGGGAATGGGTTGCCAGGTCCTTCTCCCAAGCCTATAGCACCTGGTGTTCCCAGACGGTCTCCCATCCAAATACTAACCAGGCCCGAATCTGCTTAAATGCTGCAGTGGTATGGCTGCAGGCAAGCTGAGCTAGGGGGAGAGTTTATTAAATGTTTTTTTAACACTGGGGATGGAACTCAATGCCTCACAAATGTGAGGCAACTGCTGTACTACTGAGCTGCACCCCCAGTCCTCATTAGATTTCTGAGCACAGAATTGGATCAGGTCCTTTTTAGAGAGATGCAGGCACTGAGGGTCTGTTGCAGGGTGCTGACAGCTGTGAGGCTCAGGCTGCACGTGACCCACGTGCACTCCTGCAGGAGCCCCTCTCTACAGCCCTGGGTCAGGGAGCCCCTTCCCTCAGTGATTTACAGACCTGAGACCCAAGGCTTAAATCTACCCCAACCAGGCCTGGCTGCTGCACAGTGCCAACCGCCTTTGCCCATGCTTGGGGGTAATATCACTTGTCTCCTATGCTCATGAAGCCACAGACTCAGGCACAGAGAGAGGCTGGGAAAGAGCCTCCCCTAAGCGGGGCTAGGGACAAGAATGGTATCACAGCCAGGGCCGATGGCCTCCACCTGGTACTATCACCTTCAATGTCCTGCTGCCGTCATCCTTGCCTGGTGGCACTGAGATTGTGGCAAAAACAAGCTGCACTGCAGCCAGCTAGTGGGTTTCCTCTTCTCAGATCTCCATGGCCAGGGTGTCCTGGCCAGTGGGACATCTCTCCTATGAACATAGATAGGCCTGCTCCCCCCACCAACCCCTCGGTGCCCCACACTTCAATCACCTGAGAAGCAAGTGGAAAGGGCTTTGCACCTGCAAGGAATCACAGATGCCCTAGGCTCCAGAAATGACCATTCTGCAGGACGCAGAACAAAAATCTGCCTTCCAGATCCAAGTCCCCACCAAATCCAGAGGGCAAATGAAGAGTTCGATTGGACAAAGCAGACAGTCAGGGCTCCAGGGTCCCCTGAGGGAGAACCTGAGAGCTGGTGACGTGCCATAGCTTGGGTCGCAGTGGACTGGGGTGGAGGATGGGTCTATGCAGCTAAGAACTCGGCCTCCCCAGGAATCCCCCCCAGGCCAAGTGGGCACGAGCTACACACAGCCTGCAAAGCCCCACAGGGGTCCCCAAGGGTGCTGCATGTCCTCCTGGGGCCACCGTAGCACAGCCCATGGCTCACTGCCTCTGCTTTGTCTGCCTCACAGAGAGTCGGAGCCTGGGGTGGACATGGCCTTCCTGGGCACCCGTGCTGGCCTCCTTAGAAGCACTTTGTTCGTGGGCTCTGAGAAGGTCTCAGACAGGTGAGTCTTACCGCCCTGATGAGTGGGATCCTTGCATGAGGGGAGGGGAGCAGGCAAAAGTGGTGGGTGTCTCTGTGGCATGTGCAGGACCAGAGACCTGGTCTCAGCACGCTGGGCCTCGGGAGACCAGGCAGGGCAGGAGGGTTGTAGATTGGGACAGTAAGAAAAGTAACCACTCCACCACTGGCTTAGGCAGGTCCTAGAAGTGTCCCCAGGGGAGGCATAAGGTGGTCCAGCCAGGGACAACAGACCCAGAGTGAAAAGCTGGGAGAGTGGATCAGATTCCACTTCCAGGAGGGAGCCAGGTTCTTTCCGCCCTGGGACCAGTACCTAGGTGACTACTGGTGATGAACATGTCCTGGCTGTGTCCCCTCTTTTGTGGACACTTCTCCACTCTGCGGTGAGAGGGGCTGTTCTGGAGCCCCACACATGGGGCCCAGGCCCCAGGGCCACGTTATAGACAGGCGGCAGTTCCCTATCTTGGTATGGGTTTGGGATCCTGACTCTAACCTGACAGGATTTCAGATCTGGCCTGGTAGGGCATGGGAGGAAAGATCCCAGGCCTGCCGTTCTCCCCTGGGGGTGGTTTTGCCCCACCCCAGGGGGCACTGGGCTATGACTGCAGATATTTTTGGTTATCACACAGGGGGTGGCTACTGGCATCAGAATGGACAGAAGCCAGGGTTGCTGCTAAATGTCTGCATTGCACAGGGAGGCCCTGCTACAATTATCAAGCCCCAATGTCACCTTTGCTGAGGTTGAGCAAAAGCCATTCTGGGAGAATCCTGCTGGTGAGATCATATACTATCCACTGGGTGTATTTCAAAGGCTACTGCTGCAAAGGAAAGGGGGGTCAGCACCACTTGCTGCCCTCCAAATCAGGGGCTCAGGCAGGTGAGGAACCCCAGGCACCTAGAGAAGGGCAGAGGGGCTGGTGGGAGAATTGATGCCACCATCTGCCCTCCCTCCCACTTGCAGCCCCTCCTTAATTCCGAGCACACACAGCCATGTAGTGCCATCTTTGAGGCTCATCCAGGACTCCATGGTAAACCCACACTTGCTGAGCAAAGCTGAGGCTTTCTAGAGGAACAAATTAAGTTGCTTTTCCCTCTCTCTCCCTGAGTCTCTCCTCCTGCTCGCCAGTCCCAGAGAGGTGGGAAGAGCAAAGGGGCTGTCTCCTGACTCGGGTGCTCCTGTAAAGAGCTTCTAGGGACAGAAAGAGATCACGACACACACAGGCCATCCCAGGTGGCAGAGGACTTTTGCCTCCTGTGAACACAGGTGCCACGAGTGGTGGCAGGTGCAAGGCACAGTCCCAGAGTGCTCCCTTCACCTAGCCCATGATTTGATCGGCTGCCCAGGAGGTGTGCAGCAAGGGAGACCCGCTTCTGGAATGTGTGAGCCCATCCCTTGAATTTAAACCTCCAGTTCCCACCTCGTGGATTAACCACAGACATTTTTAATCCCCTACCCCCACCCCAGCTTCTCCCAGCCTCCCTGTCTGCTTCTGGACCAACCTCCCATCTGTAGGCTGGTGTGTGTTCAGGGAATGCAAAACCATAATTAGCAAAGCAGAGTTCCTCACAAAAAGGAAAGGCCTAGAGGCAACGCCTTCTGAAGTAACCATTTGGGGGCAATTTATGCCCTGAATTAGTGCAGTGATAGAATTGACTGTCCAGTGTCCTTTCCTAGACATGCTAAGTAGCCAGACAAAAACAAATTAGGCTATACTCAAAAGAAATAAACCCTGTTGGTAAAAGTGGCTGTATATTCCCTCCTAGGGCAGATCCTACACCTCTTCTAACTTTGAATGTGCTGTTGGATGCAGAGTCATTTTGCTTCTGGAAAAGGCAACAATTTCCAGGAAACATTGGGGCAGTACCAATTTAGGGGATAATATTTTCTTTTAAAATGATAATTATAATTATAATTGTTATTATTACTTTGTCTTTTGTGACAGGGTCTTGCTTTGTATCCCAGGGTGGCCTCGAACTCTTGATCCACCTGCCTCAGCCTCCTGAGTGCTGGGGTTATAGGTGTAGACACCATGCCTGGCTAGGGCTACCATTTTCTATCTATCTACAACTCTGTCAAAGCAAAAGATAATTGTTCTCTTGGCCCAGCCAGAGTGACCTTCCATGGCAAAAGGAAAAAGGAGCAAATACGTTCCCAGATTTGAGAAAGTATCCAATCTTCCTCCTTCCAGGAAGTTCTTGACCCCTGAAGACGAGGCCAGTGTGTTCACCACTGACCGCTTCCCTCTGTGGTACCGCCAGGCCTCGGAGCAGCCTGCTGGCAGCTTTGTTTTCAACCTCCGCTGGGCAGAGGGACCAGGTAATCTCCAGCCATGTGCTCTGGGGCGGAGGCGGGCATCAGAATGTTCCTCCTGCTGCACCCTTAGTGGAAAGTGGAACAGAATGCTCAGGCCCCCATAGGTCCCTCTGTCCTTCCCTCCAGACCCACAGTAGCAGCCTGAGAAAGCCCCTCATGCCTTCCCATGCCACAGCCCCTGTGCAGAATGTAGTGCTGGTCATTTTCATCTCCAGCCAGCTGTTAAAGTTGTCATTTAAAACTCCAGCATGGAACAAAGGAAAGACATGTGACCCAAGAGTTGCCAGAGCTGAATTCTAGCCCAGATTCCAAATAGGAGATCAGAAGAGTTGATCACTAAGATTCATCTGTTTCTAAAAATGTGAGCATTTTTGAAATGCCTCAAACCACCCAGATGAACGTCCCAGACTTTGTCTCACTGGAGGTCTGATCAAGTCCATAGGCCATGATGGCTCTTCTCAGATGGAAAGAAAGCAACCTGATCTCCACTCCCCTGATCACCCAGGAGCACAAGGTGGCTCCCAGGGCATGAGGATGGTGGCCAGCACCAGGCCGGCAGATCCCTCCAGGTCCGGGCCAGGAGAGTCCCCAGAGCTGGCAGACACCGACTCCCAGCGCCTAGCTCCCACTAGG
Source organism: Pedetes capensis (assembly GCA_007922755.1). Lineage (NCBI taxonomy): Eukaryota > Metazoa > Chordata > Mammalia > Rodentia > Pedetidae > Pedetes > Pedetes capensis. The sequence continues at coordinate 143,869 of VMDO01000906.1, read as the reverse complement.
GAAGACACTGAGAGATGAAACACTACATGACTTTGAGCACTGAGGAAGTCATAGAATGTCCAGAACCCTGGGGGACCTCAGAGTCCACAGAGACTTACCCTCTCGATTTTCACTTGAGCAGACCGTGGGAGGTTAAGGAGCTTGTCCAGGGGTGCAGGAGTTTGGGGCAAAACAAGCTCTCCACCAGGGTACCGTTTGGGGAGCCAAACCCTGTGCGGTGGGGCCAGGGCCGTGGACAGAGCCCAGATGGGGCCAGGTGGGTGGGAGGAGGAGGGGCGTGTGCAGACCCTGAGAGAAGATGACAGACAGGGAGTCAACCCAGAAGGAAGTGATGTACTTCCCCCAAGACCCACTTCTGCCAGGGACCTTCAAGCCACCATTTCCCAGAGCTGCTGTGTGGCTGCCAGCTGGACAGGCCCAGGATCCCCGGGGCTCCTGGGGGCTGCAAACAGGGAGGCCGAGGGCCCTCCAGAAGGCTCCATCACCCAGTGCTATGCCACCCCGCCATGCTGGGCCTGTTCCCTCCACCCAGGTACCATAACTAATGTGCTTTACAACCCATCTTCCTGCACGTAACTCATCCAGACTGCACAGCCCCCTGAGATACATGTTCTTGCTCCTATCCTGGCATGGGGAAAATATAAAGTAAGAGGTTCTGTGACTTGCCCAGGTGGCCCCACGTGGGGGCCAGAGAGCAGTCCAGAGCCCAGTTGGCCTCATCTAAGTCCAGCTCTTCTGCCACACTGAATGCAAAACAGGAAGTGGAGGGAGGAGGGGGTGTGTTCCTTCCCAGTACCCATGAGGGAGGCTCTCAAGGCCAAGGAGAAAGTCTCCTTCCCACACTGCCTGCCAGGGCAGAAAGGGGGCTGTCCCTCCCTGGCCTGCACAGAGGGGCCCCTGAGGACAGGCGCCCACGGCTCCTGGCAGGTTCTGGGATGAGGCCATGGGCCCCACCTCAGCCTTGCTGACAGCTCCCTCCTGCCTGCATTGTCACCGGGATTGTGCCTGCTGGCTGCTGGGGACGCCTTATGTGTCGGTGAGGTAGGAGGCCAGGTGGGTGGGGAGCTGAGCCACAAGGAGAAGAGGGGGAAGCTGGCAACCCAGAAAGGGGCCTGCTGAGGAGGCAGGAGCTCGCCCCTACACCCTTGCTCCCCTGCTCAGCTCATGCGTACACTCAGACCCATGTGGGCACCCCTGTGCCCTCCCACCCACCCTAAAAGAAGAAAGACAATCTCATTTTAATGGGCCTAAACTGTGAGGAGGTGAGAGGCTGCAGCTCTGGCCAGGGGGCTCCTTCTCTGGGCTGACCCTCTGCCCTTTGCCTGGGGCCTGGTGGGCTAAGCTCTGCCCACATGCACTGCCCTTGAGCCAGGCTGGGCACCTGCCTGCACCCTGCAACCCCATCCCACCTCTCCCTGGGCCTGGGCCCAGCCCTGCCCACCAGCACTCAGTGCCCTGGTCATTCACGCTGGCATGGGATGGGTGGCCACTCTGACCCAGCACTGAAGTCCCCCATGCCCCAGGGACTTTGGCCTTCCGGTCTCCACCCCGAACTTGGGTGTTTCTCACAAGCCTGTGTGGCCTCGGCTCCGCTCAACAGAAGCCATGTGTTGGACAGCCAGGGACAGAACCCAGGGAGCACAATAGGGGTCTCCACATCAGCATCTTGTAGATGTTTCCAGAAGCAAGGTGAGGAGGCCCCCTTCCATGTCTACTGTGGTCCCTTCAGCTCTGTTGCAGCTCATTTCCAGAATCGAGGACAGCCTTGCCTATCATAAGTTCTTAGACTGCCGGTGTAATTTTAGATTCCTGTGAGATGTTTGATGATAGCGAGGTGTGGTGGGTGACTGTAGCAGCTCAGCAGATATGAGAAACCTGTGGTTAAGTCCCACTGCAGCCGACACTGTTGCACAAACAATCTCCACATGAGGCTCTGGGAGCTGTTTGTCTCAGGCAGCGTTGCTACCAACAAAGACATCTGATAAAACATGACAGCATGCAGTAGACTGTGCCCCTTGCTTGGAATCCTAAGACAGAAGCTTGACCTGCAGACAAGAGGGCTTTGAATAGCTAAGCCAGGGCCCTGGCTGGATGGAAATTCTGAAGCCTGAGATCATGCAGCAGCCTATCCACCCCAGAGCCAGAGAGCCGAGACTGCCCTCTAAATTCTGCACCCAGGGTGGCCTGCATTTTCTAAAAGAAGTGGAAAAGACAACCCTTCTCACCTTCAGGAGCCTGGCAGAAAGTTCCAGAAGGGCAGCAGTGAGGTAGAGAGTGAGGATTAGCAGATGTGGGGGATGGCCACCAACAATAACTAGGATTCCCTGAGCCCCTTGGAAGTTTCAGACGCCATCCTCCTTGGCATGGAGCTCATCTGTGCCATCTGGTTCTTGAAGGAGACTGTCCCTGTCACCTCTGACTGATAGTGACTCATAAAGGCAAGCCAGGATCACAGCACCTGGTCCTGGAATCCAGCAGCCTGTCTCTCCACTCTAAAGGAGCACTGAGAGCCACACAGGTCACCTGGGTAAAACGCACCTCAAGGATAAGCCATGGCAAGGCCCTAGCAATGGTGGAGCAGGTAGCACAGGCAGAGAAGTTTGCTGCCCTGAGCAAAATCACAGGGTCACAGTGGCACTGACAGGTGTTCCATGGCTCAGGTGGTCAGAGGTGACATGTTGCTCTGGCTGGTTCTGATGGGGGCACAGACCGGGGACAGCACACATGCTTGGGAGGCACCCTGAGAAGACCACTGGTGAGTGGTAGCCACCCACAACTGCAGTGTGACACAGCACGACCCTCCTTCCTGCCTCTGCTATTCAGGAATGCCGTCCCTCACATTCATGTTTATCTCCTATTCCAAGAAAGGGAAAAGGGATTGGGCTCAGCCTACCCTGACCCATACTCAGTAATTTTCATATCCCCAGGAAGTCCAGGTGAGCCCGTGGCAGTAACGGCAAGCACTGCAGTAGCCGTGACGGTGGACAAGAAGACGGCCATTGCTGCAGGTAGGAGCCGCCCTTATGCCTCTGAGGCTAGGACAGGACTGAGGTGAGCCAATGTCGAGAAGGCACAGTGCTGAGTGTGGCTTGGTGATCAGGCACTTGCATTCTTGAAGCCTTCGTTCCACTAAAAGAATAAGGCACCATCCAGGGCTGCTGCAAGTTTTCCCAGGTGAATTGTGGGGAGGAAGGAAGTGGAATCTTCTTAAGCCATTTTGTTTATAAAACCATAAAGCCTTAGATTGAAAAGAATTCATGAAGTAAAATGAAGCCCAGAGAAATAAAGAGATCTGCTCACTGCCAAGCACCACAGCACACGTATGCAATCCCAGCGACTCAGGAGGCGGAGGCAGGAGGATGGCAGATTCAAGGCCAGAGGCAGCCTGTGTAACTTTGTAAGACCTGTCTCAAAATATAAAATAAAAAAGGGGGTGGGGGTGCAGCCCAGTGGTAGAGCAATTGCCTGGTCCAGTACTGAGGGAAAGAGAGAGATCTCTCAACTCATAGGAACAGGACAGAGACTGTAACCCAGACCTAGTTCCCACCCCCAGGTATTGCTTCACCTTTCTGTTGCCTTGGGCTTGTGACTCAAACTGCTGAGCTCAAAGCATACATTCAGTCTGCAGCAGGTGTGTGGAAATCACGCTCACACTTTCCCATCTAGTCCTCGGGGTAACCTATGAAGGCAATGGTTTTTGGCTCCATTTTACTAGATGAGGAAACTGTGACGTGGAGATTATTTGCCCAAAGTCATACAGCTGGTAGCAAATGAAGCTAGAACTGGAACTCAACAGTCTGTCTTTGGAGGCTTGTGTCACTGCTCTATGCAGAGTTTGCCCCCATTTATGCAGGAGAGCATCTGGTGATCCTCACAAGTTTGCCCTCACTTTGTACTTTCTTGGTGCCTAGAACATTCCTTCGCATCTCTGCATCTGGGCACTCACAGACCCCAGCCACGAAGCCCTGCTTCCCGGGTGTCAGCAACTGGGTCCCTGACCCAGAAGTATTCTGAGAAGCTGTGGGATCCCTTGGTTACTGGCTCTGCGCCTGTCTTGGTACCCCAGGGGCCTGGCTGGGCAAGAGGCCTCCTCCTCCCTGGGCTGTGCTCAGAGCTGAGGCATGGCAGGAGCAGGCTGGGCTCTGTCTCCCTGCCTCTGAGAGGGTAGAGGGCCATCCAGTGTCAGGACCCAGCTGCTTTCCCCCTGGGCTAAGGAGAGGGTGGCTGTCTGACATCGCCCAATGCCCTGGGCAGGAACTTCCTGCCTCTCTGGTAATCTGGGAGATGCTCCTGATTGTGGCATTCAAAAGAGACTCATGATTTCCCAGCACCTTTCCCCCTCTAGCCCTTAGCACACTAACCCTAGACCCACTTCCAGGCCAGACGCTTATCTCCCTAAAGACCACCTCCTGGTGTGGTCCCAGCTGGGCCCTGGAAGTGGCCTTCTCTGCTCCTGCACAGCCGCACAGGCCTGGGAAGGAGAGATGCCTGGGGAGGAGAGATGCGTGGTCAGGCTGCCGCTGTGCTTCCCTGTGCTCTCCAGTTATTTGATATCATTTTTAACTCAGGGCTGCATTGGAGCTGGGAGGGGTTGCCATAGAAACCGGGTCTCAGTGCCTCTGGCTTAGCTCGCTGCAGACAATCACTCTTAGTGCTCTGGGGTGCACTGATGTGATAGGAAAAGGATGAGGTGCTGGAGACCTGACGCTGCAATTTCTTTTGAATCTCACTTTGTAATTTCCTTTCTCTGGCCTGTGGCTCAGCCTCCCTGAGCCTGGGGCCAGCTGGATAGAGGCTGTAGCAAGGAGGGGCAGGTGGCTGGGGGCACTGGGTGCATGTGAGCCCCAGGAGCCGGTGAACACAGCATCCATGGCAGGGGCTGTGTGTCATGTTTGTGTGCTGAGCAAGGAGAAAAGGTCAGAGAAGGTCACAGAAGGGCATCCAGTCTCTGGGGCAGCTACATGTGTGCCTTGGGTGCCTGCTGCATGTGGCACGCAGGAGCATACAGAAGGGCAGGTGGATGAGGAGAGAGCCTGCAATCCCTAAGCAGGGGAGTTATCAATGGCTCCTGCAGGATTTCTGGACACTTAACCTTTTGGTCAGGATCCATGTTCAATTCTCCAGGTCCTCTAGACCCTAGCTGGGGACTATGGTCTAGCATGATGAGGGTAACACATGATATGCAGAATGTTTCTTGAGCAGCTGGTCTTCCAGCGTGTCCTGTGTGACCTAAATGCCCCAGTGCAGAGATCCTTCCTGCTGTCAGGAGCTGTTCAAGGTCGCCCCTCCCTCCTCAGTGTGGTCCTGGCTTTTAGACCTTCCCAGGATGCCCTTTGGGAACCATGCCATCTAAATGGACCCAGGCTACCTGAGGGGGTTCCTGTCCTTGCCCCTGTCATGGGCTTGGAGAAGACCTGTCGTCTGGTCTGCCTCAACAACTAGGGCCAAAGAAGAGTGACACCCACCCTGGGCACCCCTGGCTCCATCTGCCATTGAGGCAAGCTGAACTCCAGGAACAGGGACCCTCAGGTTACTGCTCCCTGGGGTTTGCTGCCTGTGTGCTGGGTTGTCATCCCAAGGAAGGCCCCTGAGGAGGGGAAAAATTCCATCTTAGTCTCTGAAGACTAATGAGCCATACTGTCCAGACCCACTGGACCAGGGGCCCGTAGGGCCCTGAGGTGACCAGCCTAGCTCTTCCCTGCCCCAGAAGCTGTGCTGTCCTGCTCCTCCTGTCTCCCTAGTCCCTCACCCCTACCTTTCCAGACCCTAATTTTGGCTCCCTTGTCTGAGCCCCACAGAGCCCGAGTGAACCTGGGAGACCCCAGGGGAGAGTAAGGAAGCCCTGTCATCCGGGAAACCCTTAAGCCGCCCTCCCTCCTGCTCCCTGCACACAGCCCTCCAGGGGATCCTCCCGCATAGCCCCATCTGTCCTTGACTGCAAAGCAAGTCTGTTGGCGGGGTGGACGCACACCCACATCATGGCAGGGTCTCCTGCTCACCCCTCCACTCCACAAGCCACGCTCTGTCCACTGCTATCACCTGAGCCTCACACCCCCAGAGGGTCAGGCCAGAGCGTGGGCTGATGTCACTCCCCAGCATGGCCTTCCGCCCTCAGCCTCTGAGCCACCTCCTACCCAGGTGCTGTCTCCAGTTCTTGCCCCCAGTGGCCCGAGGCCCTGAGCGCCAGGTGGGACCCCATCTGTCCAACGGAACTCTGTGCATCAGGTTGACGTCCTGGCACGTGGCTCTGCCACCTGGGGTGGTGAGGGAGGAGGAGGCCCTCCCAACACCCACGCCCTCCCACCCGGTGAAACCAGGAGCTACATAGGAAAATACAGCCTTTATTGGTCTTCTGAAACAACAAACCAGAAATATAATTTTGCCTTTAAAAATCGTCTGTCTCAGGCTAAAGGTCCCACCACTGGCAAGGCCCCCTTTCTCCTCAGTCCCTTTAGAAAATCCCAGATCTTGTAACAGTGCACAAACCAAAAGAGAAAGGAAGACAGGCCCAGGCCAGGGAAGACGTGATCTTCAGGAGTGGCCCTGTGGGTGCCCACTCTCCACCTGTGGGAAAACTGTTCAGGGGATCCCCCCACCCCTGAGAGGAGGGGCAGGAGGGGGGCATGCCTGCCTGTCCTAGGCAGCTCTTCCTGCAGTGCCACAGCAGTCCCGTTCCTGTGCCACCAACCAGACGCCTTCTAGAGCCAGAAGCTGGGGTCCAGCAGAGCGCAACCTGGGTACTCCCAGGAGGGACACCCTAGAACAGGAGATATCTCCCCCGAGGACCTGTGGATCCCAGGAGGCAAGGGTCTGCATGAGACAGGACCTCCGTCAGTGCAATGAGAAGCCCGGTATGCTGGGCCAAACAGACAGACCCCTGGGAGAGGAGGCCGCAGTGCTGACAGTGCTGAGTAGGACGCAGCCACCCCACCTTGTTTCAGGAGGCCAGTGGGGTGCTAGAGGCAGTGATCTCCAGCGAGGGCCCCTGCTGTTGCCCGCTGTCCCCCAGAGGCCACCAATCCCAGAGAATAGCCCAGTTCCTGCTCTGGGGTCACAGACAGATGCAGAGATGGAGGGGCAGGTGGAGCAGAGAGGTGGAGCAGAGGCTACAGGAAGGGAAGTGGCGGTGTCCTCTGGGGCCTGGCAGTGAGGGTCACCCAGGAACACTGCGCAGGGCACCAGGAGGCTACCAGCCACAAATGCAGAGCTTCCAGGGCCCTGGGCCCACGTCCCTGGGAAAGCTAGGGGCAGAGGCAGGAGCAGGTGGCTGTGGCAACGGGCAGGCTCAGCAGCACCCTCTGGCCCATGTTAGAGGGTCTTGAAGGAACCTGTGTTGTTGGTTTGGGCTCCTCCCCTGCTGTCACAAGAAGACTGTGGTCAGGAGGCAAGAGGGCCAGTAGCCTCAGGGCTGAGACCTAAAGGGACAATCCATGGCTGTCTGCCACCGGAGTTCTCACAGCCTCTTTCCGGGTGACATATGCGTGTGCACATGTGTTTGGTGTGCACATGTGTTCATGTGTGGCTTCCACCCATGACATGGCACAGGAGTCCTCTGTGTGAGTGGTCAAGTGAATCGGGAGCAAGGTTGGTCAGAGTGGTCAGGAAAGCTCCAGGGGCATCGTGGCATCCACCTGGGAGGACACTGCAGTCACAGCACTGTGTTCCTAAGCACTGAGTCCAGACCCCAGGCGAGCACGTCCACATGTTGGGACCAGCCGGTGAAAGCTGCGCCCGGTTTTCACACTGCAGCGAAGCTCAGGATATCTTTCTAGCTTAGAAAAGAGTCACAAAAATCTACCCCTTTCTCCCATGCCACTCCCTTCCTGCCCCCTAAATGCAGATGATGTAAGGGATGAGCCCCCCAGCAGGGCCAGCCCCCAGGGAGGAGGGCAAAAGAGGGGTCCTCTCTTCCTTGTGGCCGAAGCCTAAGGGAGGCCCCAGGTGGTCCTAAGACTTGGTGGCCCAGAGAGGAGCCTCCGCAGGACCTGCAGCACATGGCAGCTTCCAGGAAACTTGGAAGTGGGTGGAGGTGGACCCCCAGGCTGCTCTGCGACAGGCTGGGGAGGAGAGTGGAGTTGGGAGCGAGGCAGCGGCAGGCTGAGCCTGGGCTGTGGGGGAAGGAAGGGCTGGCTCTTTTGGGAGCTGTCCTCAGTGTGGCTCGTCTGGCCCAGCCTACCCGGGACAGGGGCGGGGCTCAGGCCACAGAAGAGATCTGCTTCTGGTCCTCATGCTCGCCCTCAGGGTCCCCCATCAGGGGCTGGCGCTTCTTGAGCTCCCGGTGGTACTTGGCCATGAGAGAGGCGTAGATGCAGCCGTAGGCAGCAGCCACCACCATCATGATGCAGACAATGCCACAGACTACCCCTGCAATGATCACTGTGCCGATGGCTCGACGCACACTCACTGGCCGGTACCGCTGCTTCTGGGGACAGGCCGTGCTGGGTTCCGGCTCAGGCTCAGCCCCAGGCTTGGGCTTCGCGGGCTCTGGGCTGGCCTTGGTGCAGGGCTGCCCGGGTGCGTCCAGCCCGGCTGAGCCGTTCTGGTCCTCCAGCTGGGAGCAGTAGTTGAACATTTCCATGGGGACCGTGCGCATGTCCTTCCCCCTCAGCTCCTTGGGGAGGGTGCAGGCAAGCTGGTCCAGGCGTCCCCCTGCATCCAGGGAGAAAAGAGAGGGTGCTGAGCAGACACGCAGAACCCAAGCTCCCTCTCGCCAGCCCAGAACCCCAGATGGAAGGCCCAGGAGGTGCAGGGCCATCAGCAAAGTGCTCAATCCTGTAATCACCCTCTGTGGACAAGGAAGAGCAAGAGGAGGGAGGAGGGAAACCCGCCCTGACTGGGCTGTGCTCTGTGGGGGAGGAGGGGCTCTGCTCACTCACTTCCTGCCTGCAGAAGCCATGGGAAGTGGACACTCATTACTCCACATCTTCTAGAGATGCTCACAGCCTCCCAACTAAGCCGGTCCCCTGAGTGTCACAGTGACACTCCGGAAGATAGCAGTGCCAGCCTGAGGAGGCCACTCAGGAAGGACTGTCACTCCTGCCCTCCTGTGCCCCCAACCCCACCTGCTCATACCTGCCTGGGACCCCTCGGCACTGTTTCCAGTGCAGAACCTCAGCCTTCAGGGCGCCTTCTTCTGGCAAAAAAGAACAAATGTCAAAGCCACAGCCTCGGCCTGCTCCTCCACACAGGACTTTGGTGGCCTGAGCATACCTCCAGGGAGTAAGAAGAGAAACCCTGTGCAGGCGTAAGTGTTTTCCTGCTACTTTTAGGAGCAAGCCATGGCTCCGCCAAGCCCTACCACGGTGACTGTCTTGGGAGGGAATCTGGGAGACACACGCAGCTGGGAGCCGAGGCCAGTGCTGGTGAGGGCTTGGGGCGGTGATGGAGACCAGGCAGCCGCCATGCTGTCCTCAGGCTGCTGGAGAGGCCACACAGGATTCTGGACAGTAAGAATGCAGAACTGGGGTGGGTGAGAGAGGGGCAGCTGAGGACAGGAGTCTGCCTGGATGTCCCCCAGCAAGTGAGAGTTGGAGTTTGGCTGTGTTTCAGCCTCCAGTGAAGTCTAGACGCATCAACAGACGTCCTGCGGTGCAGACTCTGGCTCCAGCCACTGTCACCACCAGCTACCCTCCCAGCCCAGCAGCCACAGCCTCCTCATACTCAAACATCAATCTTACCCCAGGAGGCCAATGAAAATATCCCAGGATTTTTTTTTCCTTTGAAGTAGTGCAAGGTTGAAAGCTACTTTCCTCTAGAAAAGTCTGGAAAATGCACATTCCTATCCCACACCCTCTGTGCTGGGAAGTCGGTTTTTGCTTACAGTATAAAGGGCAAGGGGGCTTCCTAGAGATAACACCTGTCCCCAGCTCCCCTAGGCCACTGAGAGCCTATGTGGCCTGCAGGAAGGCTTGAGTGCAGTGAGCATCATGGCCTTGTATGTGGCAGAGAGCTGGGTCCTGAAAGAAGAGTGACCTCATTTTCCCACTCAGCAGACCCGAGGGTGAAACCTGGCTGCGTCATCTTGCAAAAATTATTTAACTTATTTAATTACTGCTGAGGCTTAGCATTCTTAGCTGCAAAATAAGAATGTCTATCTCAATTAGCTTCTAGAGGGATTAAAATAGATAATATGCATAAAAAGGTATTTGTAAACTGGAAACTATACAACAGCATTAATCATTATTTCTCCACTTACAAAAATGGAGAGAAATCGTTGTAGTGACTAACATCTCATGGCACTTTATAGTTTATAAAATGTTTTTAATTAACGCATCAGAACAGCATAGAAATAATTGCGTTAGTGGTTGGATAGGAAATGGAAGTAGTAAGAGAGTGAGAAGTGCTATTATAATGCATTATTTTCAGAGTCTCGGTACCCACTCATTCATTCAGCAAATATTTACCGAGCATCTGCTTTGTTCTGGACATTGACCTGTGTCTTGCCAGGTGCACTTGACTTCATAAGTACTAACAAATGCACTTGGATTTGAGTACTCCTCACAAATGGGCAGGTGAATGAGTGCTTCATGGAGGACTTACTTTATGCCGGGCACTTTTGCAAGATACCTTACCTGCACTGCCTTATTTAATCCTCACAATGATCTTAGGAGATAGGTGCTCCCTTTCTCCCAATTTGACAGAGAGGTCAATCAACTGTCTCAAGGTGTCACAGCTAGTGGCAGGCAGGGCCAAAATTTAAACCCAGATCTGGCACTTTTAGCCACTGTGCTTACTTTTTCACATACATGCCCCCTTTCCATTTCATTTGATCATTTTGTGTGCTTATTGAAGAGCTTTCTCAAGTTAAAGGTAAAAGGGAAAGAAAGAAAACTAAAAAACCTTTGGCTTCTTTTTTTCAGTACTTAGGAATTGAATCTAGGGGTTCACATATATTTTACAAATGCTCTACCACTGAGCTGCACCCCCAGTCCATTTTTTATTTTTTATCTTGAGTCAGAGTCTCGCTAAATTACACCGGCTGCCTCTGCTCTCCAACCTGAGATCCTCCTGCTTCTGCCTCCGGAGTCACTGGGATTACAGGCGTGAGCCACCATGCCTGCTGCTTTGGCTTCTCCTTAACAGTTTTGGTTAAAAAAAAAAAAAAACTTCTTGGGTCAGGAAGCCGGCATCATCATCCATAGGAAAATGTGGTTGTATCTGTGGATTTCAGGGACATTGCACCCTTCTGTAAGGGCAGGCACTTAAGAGACAGGTGGTTTTATTATTCAGAAGAAGTGTGGCTTTTCTTCCTTCTCCTGTGTACCTAGTGATGCAGTGCCCAGAAGCAGCATCCTGTATCCCTTACTTACCCTACAAAAATGAGATCTAGTTACAATGGGCCCTTAAAAGTCTTAAAAAGAAAGCAAAGACGTGGCAGCTGAAGCAGAGAGGGAGACGTAAAGGGGACTTGTGGGGTGGAGGAGGAGCGCTGGAAGGAGGGCTAGTGGCGTGTCAATTAAGGGTGAGGTTGTGACTCTCACAGCCTAGCTGGCAGAGAGGTGCGGGGCTCTTTTCTTTTCCCTGACCTTATCCCAGCCCCCAGGAGCCAGCTTAGGCCAGCGTCACCCCCAGCCCTCCTGTCCAAGCTGGTAGCTGGGCAGCGCTCACCTCGGTAGGAGAACCACTCCAGCCAGTGCTTGAACTCCCGCAGGTTACAGTCACACTCCCAGGGGTTGTCCCCAACCTGAAGCAGCTGCAGGCTGGCCAGAGGCTCAAAGGTCAGCCGATCCAGGTTCTGCAGGCGGTTGGAGCGCAGTGAGAGGGAGCGCAGAGACGGGAGTCCATCAAAAAGCCCAGGGGGCAGCTGGGCCAGGCCGTTGATGGACAGGTCCAGGTGGCGGAGCCTTGGGGAGTGCTGGAGCAGGCCCCTGTCCAGGGTCCTGATGCTGTTATTGCGCAGCTGCAGTTCTGTCAGGTTCACCAGGTCCTCGAAAATGGAGCGGGGTAGCTGGTCCAGGAAATTGTTGGACAGGTCCAAGCGCTGCAGGCTGGACAGGTTGGCAAAGGCCCAGCTTGGTAGGGTGCTCAGTTTGTTGTTTAAGAGCAACAGGCCTCGGGTGGGAGCAGGCACATCTGGGGGCACAGCAGTGAGGCCCAGGCCACTGCAGTCCACCTCCAGCCTACGGCTGTCACAGGTGCAGGAAAAAGGGCAGGCAGGCAGGGCTTCCCCGGCACACAGGGCGAGCCAGCAGGTGATCCCTTGGGGGGCACAGGCAGGTGGGAAGAAAGGAACAGGCGTGGAATTACCACTCTGCTCTATTCCCCCCTTCCCCTCACATCACGGTGGCTTCTTGGTTATCTCCTTTGGCATAAGCCGCCATCAATGCATAAGCATTTATTCACCACTCACCAAGGTAATTAACAAACCCAAAGACACTTCCATGTTAACGGACATCACATGGTACCAAGTCCTTGCCTTGTGGTACACATAGAACCCACTTCAGTGGAGTAGGATATTGTAGACTGGCAGGCCTGAACCCAGAGGACAGGCAGTGCTGGTCCACAGTGACAGCCCTGCCAGGGATCCCTGCTCAGGGATGTACTTGGGAGTTTGGGTCCCCTGACAGCATAGTTATTGGCAAAATGAAAGACATAAGGATGTCAGAGAAACCTGTTCCCATGGTTCTCTTCCTGTGAAGGTCTCTCTTTCCAAAAGACATTGGCCACACTGTCAGGCCTTCTCCTCTAGATCCCCCCATAACATGGAGCTGTAGGAGGTGATGACATGCTGTGCATGGAGAGGGGAGGACAGGAGAGGGCACACCTCACTGTCCTACACCTTCCCAGTTGTTGCCCCATTTACCTGAACCCATACCCAAGATGAGGCTAATCTCTTAGTGTGGGGTTGGGAGCCCAGGGTCAACCCCACTCCAACCCTGCGGGTCAGGGGTACAGGCAGCTTCCACATTTACTCTCATCCTGAAGCCGTCATGCAGTTAGCCTGGGCTTCTGTTTCTCGGGGCTGCAGGGTAGCATTTCTGAAGGGCAGATGAAGTAACAGAACTCCTTCCACGGTCCTATCTTTTCCCCAAGGTCCCTCCCTCTGAGTATCACATGGGGTCCAGTATGTGGAAGGGCTGTGGGAAGTGACCCTCAGAGAATACTGCAGCAGGGCAGTTCCTTCCACGGTAGAGCGGCCCTTTCTGATAGAGGCCTTGCAGCCTGCCTGCCTGTCTCCTGAGTATCAGAAGAGGCTGCTCTCTGTGGAGGAAGAAGGGTGACCTCAAACCAGTTCTCCCCCGCACGATGAGCTCCACAGAGCCCACAGAAAGCCCCTGATGGGTTGCTGGTGAGGTTCAGACCCAGCACATGGCCCAGGTGGCTGCACCTGGATGGCCAGCAGCCACTCCAGCTGGGATTCCTGGATTGGACAGACTTAAGTCTCTGACTAGTAGGTGTCTGCACCTACCTCATTGGCACCTACCACCTCATCTGATGTTCCAGAGGCAGGAGTTGAAGGACAGGACTCCACCCCCCAACCCCTGCCTGGGGCATCCACGAGAGAGACATGGGCTGCAAGGCTGACACCTGGGCCTCTTTGTTCTTGATGGGAAATGAGCAGAGTTGGGCCACAGAAGCCACCTGGAGGCTTCTGCCAGCTACCTGGGTCACCTGCTGTGACCTCTGAGCCCATTTGCTGCCAGGCCAGCCTGCCCCCACCCTACCCACCCACCGCCATCTAGCGTCACCATTCTTCAGACTCCACTTTCCCCAGAGAAAGAAAGAAACCCCAACCCATCCAGCTCCCCTCTCAAAATGACAAGCGTCACCAGAAGCCACACCTGCTCCCAGAGCAGGAACTGGCATCTGGACAGGGAGAGGGCTGTTGAAAAGAGGACTCCTTTCCTCTTCCCACCCCAGAAATTCAGGCCAGTGTCAAAGCTCTGGTGACAGGAAAACATAATCCTGTGCTGTGAAGTGTCGAGTGATCCTAGAATGAGGTTGAAAGGGATCTGAGTTGCCTGGGGATCAGCCACCCTCACCTGGTGAATAATTCAGGCTGCTCATGTCGTGGGGTCGCTGGAGCACAGGCTGACGGAGGCCAGGGGAGAAGTCAGGTAGAACATTGTCCCTTGGGCCTCTCTCAATCTCGCTCGCTCTCTTTCTGTCTCTCTCTCTCTCCCCTCTCTTCCAAGTACTGGGTGTTGAATCCAGGGCCATGTGCATGCTCTGCTAGTTCTCCACCCCTGAGCTGCCCTCCAGCCCCTTTGTTATTGTTTGAGACAGGGTCTCACTAAATTACACAGGATGACCCTGGCCTTGAACTCATCATCCTCCTGCCTTCACCTGGCCCAGCACCATAGCGCCATTTGTTACCTCTTATCATGTGGCCTTGGGCCAACCTGCCCTCGCTCACCTTGATCCTTTTAAGAGAGTCCTCAGGGTTTTTGTCCTAACAGCCAGCCAACAAGGGCTGCCATCCTTCACATGTCCACCTCAGTGCTCCATATGCAGAGGGAGGTGTGGGACCATTGCTTAGGTCCCTTACCCCCATACCCCAAGAGCCCATAGCCCCTCTATTTGAGTTGGGAAGACTGAGGCATAACGAGCCTAAGAGGTGTCTCCTGGTTCCTCTGGCTGAGAGAGGGCCACAACAAGGCAAGAGAGCATCTCCCCACTAGAGCAGTGGGGCTCCACCTGGGCTGGGACTGCCAGGTAGGGCGGGGCCCACTCTCAGCCACAGTCTGCTAAACCATTCTAGACACACAGGACACCATGGGGTCTGGCCATTCTCCAGCAGAGCCCTTGTCTTCTTTACCCTCAGAGAACCCAAAGCCCAGGGACGGATGCAACAGACTTACCTGGGGGGCAGAACTGGCCGTCCTGGCCCCCAGTGCCCTATCTACCCACTGAAGCTCTGGACAGTTGTTCTGTCTTTGGCTTTTCATGGACGTGAGCTGGTGTCCCAGAACAAGACCTTAGGCACCCTGGGAAGACCTGTCTTCCGCCCCGACCCCTGAGGTCACCCACCCACAGTCCAGTGGGCCATACTCACAGGAGACCTGCCTCCACTGCAGGGCTAGCCTGGTCCTCTGTTCAGGGCCACTGCCTGGTGCCAGCATGGTGAACCCCACGGCTCTCCGCAGCTCTGGGGAGAGAGCAGCCCCTCGATGTGTGCCTCCTGTCAGTCCTGAGGGGAGAGAGCAGGCTGAGCAAGGCGAGC
Source organism: Pedetes capensis (assembly GCA_007922755.1). NCBI lineage: Eukaryota > Metazoa > Chordata > Mammalia > Rodentia > Pedetidae > Pedetes > Pedetes capensis. The sequence continues at coordinate 128,706 of VMDO01000906.1, read as the reverse complement.
CTCCAGGCTGCTCTGCAGGGGTTAGGGAGAGCAGCCACCCTGGTGTCTCTTTACACCTCAGTCCCTCTCCAGTTCCTCTCAGCTTCGATGCCCCGGGAAGGGGGAGGAAGAGGATCAAGGGAAGCAGAAAAAGGGAAGCCAGGAGACCTTCCAGTTCCCTGGGGGGACGGGAAGGGGCAGCCTTAGGCTCCCCAAGAGCCCACAGATGTGGCTCCGGGCAGCAGGACGTGGGCATCAGCTGAACTCCCCCACATCCCAGCCTAGCCTTCCCCTGCCTCTCTGCAATGGTGGACTCTCAAATGTTTCCACTGCAATATGGTCTCCTCTGTCTGGCTTTCCCCATCACAGGGGGTTGGGGGGACATGAGGCTGCGCCTCCTAGGTAAGAGTGAAGTCTCAGGTCGCAGCTCCCACCTGTTATGCTTGCTGCCCATACCCTAGGCCTGCTGGCCCCCCCTCCCTGCTTACCATGGCCCCTGGGAGGCAGAGGCCAGGCCTTTGCAGTGTCTGCTGACAGGCCAGGTGGGAACCGTGGGGCGAGCCCCCTGCTTCTGCCCCCTCCGTTGCCTTGGAGGTGAATCACAGTGCTCCGTCTTCCACCAGCCAGGCTATATTAAGACTCTTCAGCTCAGGGGTTCAGGCTGCAGTGGCAGTGGCACAGGAGAGACAGGACATGGAGAAGGGTGAGATGGTGGAGGGCTGGGAGCTGCCCGAGTGTAGAGAGCTCTTCCCAGAGTGACCCCAACCCAGCCCCTCCTAAATGCGACCCAGGCCTCCTCTGCACCCTACTTCCTTCCAGATGTGGCCTAGAGCTGCTAGCTGGGAGGCCAGAGCCTCCACCATGCCAGCCCCATCAGAGGGCTGTTGTCACGCTGCAGTTCACAAGGGACCAAGACAGGGCCAGACTGGAAAGACTGTGCAATACCCCAGGTCTCTCCTTGTGCACAGAGAGGACTGCCAAGTTCACTGTCCCAGGTAACTCCTGGCTGCAGCCTCCCCTCTCCTGCCTCCCATTGTTGTGGTGGTTAGGTGTCATTGAGTCAGGTATGTCTCATAGTGACCCTCAGGGTTTTCAATGGCTGATTGTTTTGATGATTGCTTCCGGAGTGGATTGCCACGTCCTTCTCCCATTTTTGCAGTGCTGGGGATTGAACCTGGGTCTTCAGAGTGCTGAGCATTGAATTTGGGGAGCTGACATCTGAGGCAGTGGATGGAGCTGCTGAGATGCACAGGCTTTTAGCTCAGAAGCATGGGCACCTTGCGCAGGTTTCCCCTTGAGCCCATGGGTCTCTGAGGCTCCTGCTACCTCCCCATTTGCCCCCCTCTCATCTTTCCTCCACTCCACTGTCTCCATCCTACATCTAGTGGCCCCAGGAGGCCACCATGGAGGCTGTGCTGCTGTGGTCTGTGGCCCCCTGAGAACGAGAGCAGCTGGCTCAGGAGTGGGGTGGCCCTGCCTGCGGGCTCAGCTGCTCTTCCCTCCCCACTTCCTCCATGAATCTGAGGGGCTAGCAGGAGCCAGCCGCCATGGCTGGGCACCGATTAGGGTGTGGGCAGCTGGGTCCTCACACTGCCTTTTGGGTGGATTGCAGCATTCCACAGTTAGAGCAGCTTGGGTGTCATCTGCAATTCTCTTGAGGTCAGGCCCCTTCGGGCTCCTGCCTCAGCCTTAAGGGGAGGCTCTGGGTTCCAAGCCCTGTCTGGCCTCTCCCTCAAACAAATTGCTTCAACTCTGTTGGCCTCAGCCAGGTTGCTTTCTTTTGTTTTGTCTTTTTTATTTTTAAGACAAGGTCTTGCTATGTAGTCCTCAGCTGACCCAAAACTTACTATGTAGATGAGACTAGCTCAAACTTGTGCTAATCCTCCTGACACTGCCTCCCAAGCACTTGGATTGTAGGTGAGCACCCCCATACCCAGTTGGCCTCAACTTTCCTGCCTCTAAAAGTGACAGCCTTGATACTTAAAGGGGGGAATTGAGAGTTAGCATATACTAAATATAGATCTCCTTAGAAATGTGGGTGACGGCTCCTACCTTGGACTTGACCTTGTGGAGGGGTGCTCCTCCCCCACTGGGAGGAGTCAGCAGCAGGTCTAGGAATGGCTCTCTTCCCTGGTCTCACCACGCTGACCCCTGGGGTATTTTCTTGTTCCTGAGCCCATGGCTCTGAGCCTGTCTAAGGCCTGACTGTCACACGGTGCCTGCTGCCTGGCACACTCACCGTGTTTGGTGTATTTCTGCCCTTCACACACACAGCCTCACAAATAGCAGCCCCACCTCTTCCTGACCAGAACATCCACCAACTCCTTCTGTGACATCCTGGCAGGTCACAAACCCCCAAGTACAAAGACATGTCCAGCTTGCCCAGGTCACACATGGGAAGCTGGGGGCTGGACTGTGGGCTTCTGAGTCTGGCAAACCAGCCCCTCATGGTGGCGGGTGGGGCCCTTGAGGGGAGACACCTCTGTGTGCAGAGCAAGGTGAGCACCCCCAGGCTCCCAGGCACGTGCGTGAAGGTCCGTATACAGCATGTGATATAAACACGCTCTCAGCTGTGCAGTTAGGCATGTGCTAACACACGCATACGCCTGCCCGCACACACGCACACGCATGCCCCTCCCATGCAGCCTGTGGCAGCGTTCCAGCATGTCTCAGATGCCCACACTCAGGCGGCAGAGTGAGGCACCTTGATATTCCCCAAGGCTCCCTGCAGACAGGTATAGGGATACTCCAGCCCGGAAGGAAGATCTGGACAGACCCACACATGGCAGTCGCAGAGCTTTTTTGGGGCTCAGGAGCAAGTGGGGCTGGAGGCCCAGTCCAGTTTCTGCTCGCTTCCTGACCTCCTGCAGGAGATAGGGCTTGAGGAAATGCTCCCGGCCCAACCTGTACCTGAGGCTCTGGCTCTTCCTACCCGGCCCCACTCAGTGCCACCCCCACTAATGAGCCCAGGCATTGACCAGCAAATGGTCACTCAGTGCAGAGGGCACCATGAGGACAGGGCCTGCCACCCCATCCCCATCCTTGAACAGGACACCCTGTGCACAAAAGGCTGCAGGCAGGTTCCTAGGACGCAGACCAGTGGCACTGTGGTGAGGCAGCTGGCGCCTGTTGACTGGCGTGCCCTGGAGAAATGTGTCAAAAACGAGGCCCCAGGGACAGGAAGCAATACCCTGTGCTCTCCCGGTTGCTGACACTCATCCTCAGGCCCCCTCTCTCCCGGTTTCCTGCTGGACCCTCAGGGAGATGGCGTGGACCGGGACTTCGGAGCTCAGCCTTCTGCCCACCCACACGTGTTGGAGCAAAGGACCCTTCCCGTCCCCAGCACAGCAGAGCCTCCTCAGGAAAGGGGTGACCTACATTGGGAAGCGGGAGGACAGCAGGCTCTGGCGGCTGCGGGATGAATCAACACTGTCAGAGGCACAGAAAAGAGCTGGGGTCCTGCAGGAAGAGCCCCTCTCTCCCAGCCCCACAGCCTTACCTGCTCGGGCTGCTGGACCTACTCTAATGCCTGCCTGGGTTTTTTTGAGTCGCAGAGACAGAGACCAGAGACAAGGGGCTGGGCCCCTACAGAGTCCCTGGGTCACCTTCTCTGGGCCCCTGACTGGGTCACAGGGCCAAGGAGCTGGAGGCAGGCAACAAGGGAACCCCCCAAAATCAGAAACATGGGGATTTGACTCTAGTCTCTTGGCACACAAAATGTGGTTCATGGACTGCAGGATCGGCCTGATCCAGGAGCCCAGGATGAGACCAAAATCTCAGGTCCCACCCTGACCGACAGAACCAAAATCTGCAGGGTAACAAGATCCCAGGCAGTCGTGGGGGGTGGGGTGCAAGGTTGAGAGTAGACATCATCCAATCAGACGAACAGCCCCCCAGATACTAGGCCAGGTATGAGCCAGAGTGAGCCTGGACCTGGGGCCTGGCAGAGGCAATGGCAGTGACTTGCGCACCTCCTTCCAGAACCTTCCATGTGCACTGAGACAGTGACCACAAACTCCTTAATGCATTCTTAATGCTCATGCAACTCTAAGGGTGGTATTGTTACTACTAACATCATTATGGGAGAAACTGAGGCACCGGAAGTTAAGCAGCTTGCCTAAGCTTAGGCACATGGAAGATTACAGCTCTGCAACTGAGGTTTTTGGCGACAAAGCTACTGGCTCAGTTGCCCTCAAAAGCTCTGGCTCCATCCTGTCCTTCATCTGCTCACACAGGGAGGCTCCTGGTGGAGGAAGATGGAGGCAGGAGCAGGGAGGGGCAGCCTTTCATTTGAACAAAACTTTACAGTTTGCATGGCATTTCCTCATCTGCTCTCTCACTGGAGCTAAGCAGTTATTATTGTCCCCACCCTACCCACAAAAGAACGAGCTTTGCGACTTGCTGGTCTGAGAGGCCAGGCCTCTCCTCCTGGCCTCTGTAACGACACAGGTGTGTGGATAAATCCCGGCAGGCCGGGGTCTCTCTGAAGACCTCTTGAGCTGTGCTGGGCTGAGCTGGGCTGCAAGGTGAGGGAGGGCAGGCTGGGAGCTCTAGCCAGCAGAAGGCAGGGCAGAGACCGCACCCCCAGGTCTCCCCAGAGCTCCCCTGGGGTGCTCCTTGAGGCTGGAGCAGCCTGTGGTACTCATTCACCACAGAGGCACAGGGTCAGGCTAGGGGTGCATCTACCCCCCCACTTCTCCCACAGACTTAGGTTAGCTCTCCTTGTGGGGATGGCTCAGGCTTCCATCAGCCTTGGCCCATGCTGGTGTCCCTGCCCTTCCTCTGAGCTTCCTGTCACCATCCCTCAGGTCCAGGGTCCAAGCCATGCAGCCAGTTAGTGCCCCTGGGGCCTCCTTACCCCTCAGCCAGCATGCTAGTTGCTGTGTACCCCCTCCTCTGGGTCTCCCCTGGATCAAGGCCTCTGTGCCCCTCGACATCAAAGTTCCACAGAACAGGGCTGGGGCAAAGAGGCCTTTGGAGGCAGAGGCAGGGCCAGGAGTCTGCAAGGGCAGCGCCCTCCTGCCACATGTAAAGGGAAGGATGCGGGGGAGCTGGCCTAAGATTCTGTGTGGTCCAGACCACAGTGAGGCTGCAAATGTCCCTAGAGCTACTGCCACTTGTCTGGCCATCGGGCCCTTCTAGGAACCACTCTAGATCTCTTCTCTGCCCATCACCCCCCCCCCCCCCCCCCCCCCCCCCCCCCCCCCCCCCCCCCCCCCCCCCCCCCCCCGCACACACTGCCCAGGCAGCAGGGAAGCAGGTTCCAAAACTAGCTCTAGATCTGTGCTTGGAACAGACGCACACCCTCCTGGCTCCTTTTGGAACGCCTGCCCCCTTCTCACTCCCAGCTTCCTGCGTCACATTTCCATGTCAAATTCTCCCAACCCAGACAGACCCCCTGGGAAGCAGAACAGAAGGCCCCCTGTGTCACCCCATGGGAGCTGCTCTCTGACATGAATAGCCAAGCACCGGCTCCCACCATTCCCACCACAAGCCTGGGGCAGGGGGAAAAAGCAGGCAAGGCTGATGTGGGGCAGGAGGGGACCCAGGCAGGACACTTGCCTCTCCCTGGACTCTACCCTCCTCTCCCCACCCCCTGAGCTCCCCAGACACCCCCAGCCATTGCAGACACGCCCTTCCCTTCTGCCTGTCAGACCAAAGCAGCGGGCCTTGCTCCTGGGTCCTTGTGTTTGAGAAGTGAGTACAAGGTCAGCTCATCCTGGACCCCAGATGCAGCTTCCAGCCAAACCCCCAAAGCACCAGATGAGTGGCTTAAGAAGCCTGCCTCCTTCCCTGTCACCTGGCCTGGCTTTCCTGGTCTCCCTCTTCTGGCAGAGCCAGAGCCTTCCTGCCGGTGAGGAGGTGGGGGTGGGAGTGCTGGGTTCTTCTTGGCGGCAGGGAAGCTGCTGTTGGGTTTCCCTACCAGCTGGACTTCCCCCGCCCAGCGCCACGTGCTAGCTCCCTCCCCTCCCCCACTCCCACCCGCGGTAGTTATCTAAGCCGAAGGCCTGTCAATGTGAGTCACACGAGGCAATGCCCAACAAGCCCTGACAGCCTGGTGCCAACATCTCTGATGCCCTGGAATGCAGACGGCTGGGGGTGGGGCAGAGCAGCCAATCGGAACCCAGCTCCAGACCTCCTGGCCATGCGGGAATTTGAACTGCAGATTCCTGGGCAGAGCTGGGCGTCGTCAAATGAGCCTCAGGGTCCTGAGAACTACCGTCCTGCTCCAAGTTGGTGTCCACCTCCCTGAGGGTCAGGCAGCGAGGTGGACACGGCCTGGCTGCACACTGCCCCTAAGCTGAATGTCCAAGTGTCAGTGAGGCATCCGATCCACCTGCTGCAAAGGCCACCACTGCCCTGGGCTACCCCTGTGTCCTCACATGCCTGGCTCCCCGGTATGGCTATCAGTGGGCTAGAAACGGGGACCCCGGGCTTGTAAGCAAGAGCCACTAGGCTGCTCTTCCCTGTCAGCTCCCAGCCACGCCCCCACCAGAGAGGCTTCACTGTGGCTGAGCCAAAGGGAGTCCAGCTGGGAAGGGCTCCTTTGCACCCTTGTCCAAGGACAGACACCGAAGGCCAGCATCCTCAGCTAGTGCAACCTGTGAAGAGGTACCACCTGGGCCTCTTCCCAGGCCTCATTCAATGGGTGCTCCACCCTGCCTGCCCCCAAGCCTCCCTGTACACCAAGGTGGCAGCCCAACTCCTTCCCCTAGGGCTGAGTTCCTTGGGGCTCCCTGCACCAAGCCGGGATGCAGACAGCACAAGCCTCTTGGCTGTTGCTCCTCATGCTGCAGGAACCGGTTTCTATGCCACCCAGGGCTGTCATCTGGCACCGGCACTGCCCTCCTCCCCCTCCCCTCCCTCCCTGCCCCCTCCCTAGCAGAATATACAGTTCATGTCTCCGGTACTGTGGGGTCAGAGTTCCCAGTGTTCTGTGCCTTTGGCGTGCCCCGGTATCTGGTTCTGAGCAGCTTTCCCAGCCCCAGCAATTGCCCCGGGCCGGAGGCACCCGCTACTAATTGTGCAGAGCCAAGGGACCCGTCAAAGACGATCGCCAACCACCCACCGCTCCCCGCCAGCCGCATTCCTTCCCCCTGGCCGCTGCCGCTTACCTGTCGTCCTTGGGACTTGGACTCCCTGAGATCAGGTAGCTGTACATCCAGACACCGCCAGGCAGAGCGCGGCGGCTCTGCGGCCGGATTCACTGGAGGTGGCGCAGCGCTGCGCTGCGCTGAGAGGGTACGGGGCCGCTGGGTCAATAACAAACTGAGAGAGGAAGAGGGAGGCACGGAGCGAGGCAGATAGGAGAGCGGAGAATGGGGAGAGGGAGGAGAGCGCGTGTGCGCGAGCGGAGGGAGGAGGGAGCCGAGCAGGGGAGTGACAGCTGGAGCGCATCTGCGAGGACCGCGGCCGCTGCACACAGGCGCGCGCAGCCTGCGCTCCCGTCGCCGCCAGGGCAGCGCTCACCCTTGCAATGGTCACTTTTCAGTGGAAAAAGCGCTCGGGGGTAAATCGCTTCCCCCTCCAGGCAGGAGGAAGGCTGTTTTACCGTGTACCTCCATTTTCCTTCCCAGAGCTCCCTGGCCCCTGGCTGCTGTGCTCGGACTCTCCCTCCCCTCCCTGCTTCGGTGTGGAGAAGAGCGGACCTAGACCACAGAGTGAGGGAACTGACTTTGGTCCTCGCCTCCCTGGCAAGTTGGGTCTCCTGTTTCAGAGACTTGCAGGCCCTGCTGCCTGGGGAAGAAGGCTGATCCAAACCCTTCTCTCAAGAGGAACACAGAGGTGTCTGGGGAAGCGTAGGTGCCAGAGGGCCCTTCAGAAGGGAGCTGGAACCCCACAAAGCCAGAGGTCACATGGTCATATAGAGCCCACTGCCCTGTGGGTGGCCACCCCAGGCCAGGACTGTTTAGGGGAGCAACCTGGCAGAGCAAGCAGGCCAGAGCCTGGGGAACCCGGTGTACAGTGAGCAGGCAGGCAGTGTCCCATTACCCCCGGAGGAGTCCGGAGGTCCCAGGGGCAGGTTCAGCCCCAGCCTCCCTCCAGGGCCTCCTGTCTTGGCTTCTTGTCTGTAACTCAAGAACACAGAGGCCTCTCTCCTAACCAATCAACAAAGCAAGTAGAGAAATTGATACTCCAGGACATGAGAAGTGCCTGACCCAAAGACAAAGTAAGCCAGGGACTCAGGTGAAAGAGGAGCCAGGAGCACCTCCCACTGGAGCATGACCCTTCCTTCCAAACTGACCAGCAAATGGCTTGCCTTTGTGGGCACCAGGACGTGCACTGCAGAGTCCTCCCCCATCTCACCTACAGGACTGGGGCTGGGGTGGAAGAGCCTTTGTCTCAAAACAGGACACTCTTGTGCCCTCTTTTCTGCAGATGGCCACCTCTCCCCTCTGGAAACCAGGTCCCTCTGAGCCTCATGCCCACAGGGGCCTCCCCTTCCTTCACACAGAACAACACCTCTGCTCTGAGGGGCCCCTGGGTGTTCCCTAGGTCTTGACTTTCTCCAATCTGTGGCATTTTCTGTGGCCACCACATGGTTCTAATCACAAAGAAAGTTGTATGGTAGCTTTCTGTGCTGTGGTCTTTTATCCTTTTTTATATTGTGAGCTGCTCAAGAAGAGGGGCCCTGCCTTCACCCCACATCCTCTTCCTCCAGCCACTCTCATTGACTGAGGCTAGACTCTTGCCTCCCAGGTACTATTAGCCCTGGACCAGCTTCAGTTTCTGCCCTGTAGAATGAGTGGGTAGATTGAGGTCTCTGTTCCCCTCAGTCTATGACCCATGTCCTCCCTGGGCATGGGCCAGGTCTCTAGCTTGTATTGTAGAACACCAGCCCCTACACCTTATGGTCTCGTCCAGCTAACCACACGCTCCTGGGTTATGCAGCCTGAAGCGGAAGTTCAATACAGGCACAAGGGCCAGGAGGGAGAAGATGGAGCTCTTGCTCCTTGAGACTGTGGCCCCCCGAGAGGGATCGTATCCCTGTGTGAACTGGTGTGCATGCGCCTGTGTGCGTGAATGTGTGCAGCTGTTGTGTTTTGCTGTCTGTGATGACAAAGTAGCACGGAGGTGACAGTCGGGACTCTAAGTGAGGAAGTACATCTTGATAAGCTGTCTGCTGCCTGTGTCCTTATAGAGGCCCCTGGAGGCTGGCTGTGAGAGGGCGGGGAGGGGAAGGGAGAGGGAGAGGTCCTGGAGCAATGTTGCCTTGGCGGACTTCAGTCACTTGGTCACTTCGGAGAGACAGGGTGGGTGAAGGTGGGAGGCTGCCAGGGGCAGGGAGGACTGAGGAAGGGAGAGGGTCCAGGCAGGCTACAGCAGGCAGAAGGGGATCTGAGATCTGTCTTCCTCTATCAGCCCATAGCGGGTCTCTGCGAACCAAAGTCAGGGTCTAAAACAGAGACCCACAAGGCACAGGCATGAGAGAAGATCTCTTAATAACCTCTGGAGGTTATTAAGACCTGGGAAGGTCTTGCCTTCCCTGCCTTGACCCTTTCCCCTGTTTCTCCTCTCCAAGAGCTCCAAGCTGAGCTGCAAATGCAATCACCCAGCCTATCTCCTGCACATTCAGGAAGGACAGAGCAAGGCAGGGGAAGGGGCCAGCCTCCTAGGGGGTCTTCCTCCCAGCTGCTCCTCCACTGTCCCAGCAGAGCAGGGATCCTGTCCCCAAAGGCTGGGCTCTCTCCACATGTGAGGTAGAAGAGTGCAGTGAGGCAGGCATTGAATAGAAGAATATTAAATGATTCAGGCCAAGAGGGAGAGCCACTGGGCATGGCAGAGCAAAGCCCAATCCATCGCAAAAGACACCTCCATTCTCCTCACTCCATTCCCTTCCCTATGCCAAAGCCTGTTTTCAGCATCTTATAGTTCTTACCAGGAGGAAGTTCTTCCTTATGTCTCACTTAAATTTCCCATATCTTAGTGGATTGCCTCTAAGGTCTTCATGGCACTTAGAACACAGGTAAATCTCCAAGAAGGCAAGTCCAGTATGAGGAGCAGGGTGGGGCTCAAATGGGAGGATGAAGGTCAGACAGGTCCTGGCCTTTAGAAGTAAGGGGCAGGAAGACATGCAGGACTTTCCTTCCCAGTCAGGTGACTGACTCAACTTGACTGTATTTATTTAGCCCACACCCTATTTTGTGGGAGCCTGCAGCCGTCCACTGTGATGTCGGATCCCATTAGATCTTGGAAGCTAAGTAGGGTCAAGCCTGGTTAGTACTTGGATGGGAGGCCACCTGGGAATACCAGGTGCTGTAGGCTTGGGAGAAAGACTCATCAACCCACTCCCAAAAACCAATCCACCATTGAAAACCCTATGAATAGCAGAGAAGCAGTAACAATAGTACTTTGACTATTGTATGTAGGGCCACTATGACTCGATGGCACCTAACAACAACAATGTGGCAGGCATTTGTTCTAAGGCTATGAATCAGAACTCAATCCCTTTGCCTCCATTCTCATGGTGTGAGACAAAGAATAGATAAGGATTCAAGTAAATAAACTAATCATGTCACTTAGCAAATAAAGAATGATGAGATAGAAAATGCATGGGAAATGGGAGAACTGCTTTATATGAGGAGGTCGGAGAAACCTTCACCAGGAGATGATGTTGGAGCTGAGATTTGTTGATGATCTGAGCCAGCCATGCAGAGTTCTAGAAGAAGAGCATCCCACTCGTGCAAATTCACTAGGATAGGTATGAACTGAATATGTTTAAGAGAGAAAGTGGTTCATGCTGAAATCAGAGATGCCAACAAGGCATCTCTGTTCATGGGGTTTTGCAAGCCATATTACCAAGGGGTTGAGATTTTGTTCCAAGGGCATTGGGAAGGCATGGGGTGGGGGGAGTTAAGCAAGGCATGGAGTGATTTGGTCTTCTGAAGGATCACTCTCGAGGCAGTGTGGAGAATGGATGGCACAAAGGCCATGGGAACAGGGACACTACCCATTGCATCAGTCCAAGCAGGAGGATGTTGGCTTGGCCACAGGGAGTCATGGTGGAAACAGAGAGAAGAGGACAGATTGGTGGAGTCCTGGGGCCCAGGTCTTGGATGGGCTAAGGATTGGCAGCCGTGAGATGGAGAATGTACCTGAAATGCGGGGCATCTCAAGGAGTCTTTGGGAGGAGAGCCCAGAGTTTGGTTTTGAACATGCTGTCTGAAATGCCCACGGGTGACTCAAGCGGACCTATCATGTCAGTAGGCTACTAGGGTGTCTCAAATTCTGCAAAGGATAACAGGTGCAAAGGACCCAGAGCTGGCCTCCAAGGAGCCAGTGGGCTGGCTAGCGAGATGGAACCTGGTAGAGGAAACTGCTCTGTACCCCACTGCCCCAGTGAGCCTGAAAATCTGACTTTGATTTGAACAGAATTAAACCTCACCCTCTGCAGACCCCCATTAGAATCATACAACTTCCTCCAGGTCAGAAACCACGTGATTCCATGAGACTCGCCCCTGAGCCACCGAGGAGAGAGGCAGAGTCTCATTCTAGGAAGTATCTGCGACCCACTTGATCACAGAGGCCAACGATGGGATCAAATAAGGTTCCTTAAGTCCAATCCCAGATATTTGATCATTCTAAGCATTATGGTGACTTTCCTCTGACAACGTTTATAAGAGTCAGCCTCTCTCATTCAGCCTATTTCTACAGGGGAAAGGAATCGCATAAGGTGAACATCAAGGGTGATCTCATGAGGAAAAAGAAGAGCAGGAGGGGCTGCCTGCAGCCCAAGAGAAATAAGAGCACTCCGATGAGACCATGTCTGTGTTTCTGTCTCTGTCATGAACCAACAAGTGGGTGTACCTGGCCCCCTCTTATCCCCGCCTTGCAGCCACTTGGACCTTGAAGAAACAAAGCAGTTCCCCAAGAGCTCAACTGTCTCCACATCTTAGGGCCTTTTAGAGGAGGCTCACCCGGACCACCCACCACACTCCCTAGGACTGGGGTGTGGGCTCAGCACCTTGATTTCTTCACCCACAAACTCAGAATAGCTTGAGGGCCAAACTGTCCAATATGGTGGGCACCAACTATATGTGCCTATTTACATTCACATTAGTTAAACCTAAATAACTTTTTAGAAATTCAGGTCCTCAGTCTGGCCAGCCACAGTTCAAATTCTCAGCCACCACGGGTTCATGGCTGTTGTTCAGGACAGCAGAGTTGTGGACGTCTCTACCATCTTAGAAAGTGCTGTCACATAGGGGTGTTTCAGACCAGGGTGTCCCAAAATCCAGTCTCTAGATCTGCAGGGGCAGCACGTCACCTGGGATCACTAGAAATGTACATTCTCAGGCCCCAGCCCAGACCTCCTCAACAAGAAGCGTGGGGCTGAGAGAGCTTGACCAGCACCCCCAGGGATTCTGGTGCACACCAAAGTTGGAAACCCAAGACTGTCTAGAATAATGGACTTATGTATTATTTCACTTGAGCCTCAAAAATGCTGCTCTTATTCCATCTTTCTGTTGTTGTTGGTAGGTGCCGTCGAGTCGGTGTCTGATTCATAGTGACCCTATGTACAACAGAGGAACACTATTGTCAGTGCTTTTCTGCTATTCACAAGGTTGCCAGGTCCTTCTCCCAAAAGCTAGACTTGTGTTGCCCAGGAATCGAACCCTGGTCAACTGCTTGGAAGGCAGCTATGCTCACCACTATACCACCAACACTGACTCTGCCTTTCTAGGGTAACTGTAATCATGATTCATTTTATGATTGAGGAAACAAATTTAAAGATTGTAACCCCAGGAAATCCAGCACTAGAACTCTGGCCACGTGACCTTTCCCTAACCCCCAGCCCCCATCAGATTCTCCACACTCATTCCATATTGGAGAAGAAATGCTGCAATTCTGTGCCTCTGGGCCATACAGTGATTCCACAGCATTGTGGAAGAGCCACTTGGGTACTGGGACTGATGGTGACAGAAAAATCTCTCCCATGGTCCCTGGGTGACTTTAGAATTTTTCATGCATGTGGCCTCCACTCATGCATGTGGAGAACTCAGACTCATGCCTACTTTACAGATAAAATAACCAAATCCCAGCATGGGCAAGAGGTCTGCCCATACCCTGTAGCCCCTCAGGACTCAAATCCAGGTGCAGAGGGTAAAATGGCCAACAGCTTATGCTGTACAGTCACAGGGACCCAGGCTGCTGCTCTGGGTCTGTTGATCCCCAGCCTCCATACAGCCTGCTGTTTCCTCAGCTTGCAAAGTCTACATAACATTCGTTCTGGTCTGACAGGAGATTCAGTGAGCTCAGGCCTGTGAAGGTGCCTCACACATCCTGAGCACCCAACACATTTTCGGTATTATTAAACCAGACACTAAGAAGTTGGCCTACTTTTACATTTCTTTTTCTGTTCAGTATAACCTGCCTTTTCTTTCTGTTCTTTGGCCCCTGGTTTTCCTGGAGCTCTTTGTCCCAGATTTCTCTCAGTGCGTGAGTGCCTGCTTGGATTCTCCAGTCCTGTTTGGGAATCAAAGAGGTAGGGTGACCCTCGGTGTGCAGACACATCAAAGGAGTAACATTTGTGTGCTGGTGGCATCCTGGAAACTGCCTGCAAACCTGAGTGAATGTGGCTGTGACTTTCAGCAAGTTTTCTTTCAATGCAGGGAAGACCCTGTGCAGGAATGGGGTGTAAAAAAGGTTGTTGCACCAGGACTAAGATCTAAGAAGCTGCGTGAGTTGCCCAACTCTGAATTCTAGTCTGCATTTGCCTCTTTTGTGTCAGGTTCTTGCTCAGGTGGAGTGGTTGTTCCAGCCCCTGCTTTTCCACCTGGGAACAGGGAAGAAGGGCTGCCCATGGTGGAGCCTCAAGCCATCAAGGATTTGAGGATAGTTCTGCCCTTGTGGTTCATTGGCCTTGGAGCCGCCTGGCTCTGGGGAATAGAGAAGCCTCTTTTCTGGCCAGCCCGCTGAGCCTCCATTCCCACTCTGCCAGCTGACTCAGCCTCCATCCGCCCGCCACTGCCATCTCTCCCCTTGCCTCCTGCTAACATGCTCTCCTCTTTAACTTGATTCTATTTTTTTCTCTCCCTGTCTTCTTTCCCACCACCCCCTCCCCAAACACATGCCTGGCCCTGCCCTCCTCCTGCCGGCTCCGTACAGCTGTGGGCGTCCAAATGCAGGTGGACTTCCTCCAGCGCCAGTTCTGGGCAGCAACGCAGCAGGTAGGAGCCCAGGTGGGGTCAAACTGGGCCAGGGCTAGAAGACTCACCAAGCTGGCCTGGGCCGGAGCCACCTAGGTGTCCCTGTGGATCCTGCCTTCCCTCCTCTCTTGGCTCCCCCAGGCCTCCATGTCTGGTCCCCAGCCCTGTCAGCCCCTGCTGTCTCCCTGCTCAGACCCAGTGGCAAAAGGCAAGTGAGGCCTCCCTTCCATGCTTGCTGTTGCCCCAAAGCCACCTAGGCCTGCAGAGACCTCCCTCCCAGCCCCAGGTGCTGACTGCGCAACAGCCGAGAATGCGCCCCCCACCTTTCCCTTCCCACCCTTGCCCTTGGTTCCCTGGTCCCCACTACCCCCACTGCCCCCCCCCCACGTCTCCCTCCAGCTCAGTCGTTCCCACCAGGGGAGCTCCTTGTCTTGCACAAGGCCAAGAGCCACAGAGCAAAGGTGGAAGGGGCTGGAAGGCCCAGGGGGACCCCCAGCAACCCAGGCCACCCACCACATCAATGAGGCCCTGGGGCCATCCCAGGAGGTGTCCAGCACCACTGCCGCCCCTCCCCTCACTGAGCATAGAAGGCCTAGGGGCTGCAAGGCCAGTGCCCACTCAGCTGCCAGCAGCTCAAAGGGGCTGCTGGGTGCCCTGACCCACAGAGGTACGCCCCACACGTGCACACACCCCCTGCCTGCCACACATCTCACACACACCAGGGTGGACCCTCGAGATATAGCACACACTACACACACGGTACACGTTGAGGCACACGCATACATCCCTCGCACACCATGAGTGGACCCTCCCCAGATGACATGCACAAGCAGCACGCACACACTGTGCACAGAGATCCTCCGTGCCTCCCACACAGGCCACACCCCACATACGGTGCACTATGAGTGCACACCACCTCCCCCACCCACCCACGCTCCACACATGGGCCACACACAGTAGTCACACACAAAACACACCTGTCACGCTCACACGTGCACGTGCACACACTGGGACACACAGCTTTCACAGCTTCTCTTCCTCCTCCAGTGCAGCACCGTGGATGGCCCGTGCCCGAAGAGCTGCAAGGACAATGTGAGTTC
The DNA here is from genome assembly GCA_007922755.1 of Pedetes capensis. Taxonomy (NCBI): domain Eukaryota; kingdom Metazoa; phylum Chordata; class Mammalia; order Rodentia; family Pedetidae; genus Pedetes; species Pedetes capensis. The sequence continues at coordinate 113,477 of VMDO01000906.1, read as the reverse complement.
TTTCCCCTGTGAGGAGGAAGAGGCGCAGCCCTGGACACTCGTGGTCCCTCATGGCCCCTTGTGGGCTGGCTTCCTCCCCTGTTTCCCCAAAACCTCCCTCCCTGCCCTGCTGCTGGACTTGGATGGGCCTCTTTCCCCCTGACTGACCACCCATCGACCTGTAGAGGACCAGGGTCAGCCGTGTCGGCATTTGGCCATGACCCCTCACCCTGCCCTCTTCCCCAGGACTTGGACTGCTTCGTCATCGACAACAACGGCTTCATCCTGGTCTCAAAGAGGCCCCAGGAGGTGAGGTGGGGGGGGTTAAGACTGGGGGGAGAAAGGGCTGGGGAGGGGCAAGACCTTAAGCAGGACCTCCGTCGGAGACAGGGCTGAGGACGAGTTAGCCTGCCTTTTAGCAAATTCAAGGAAAAGTTCTGAAAAAATGATTCTCCTCACTCCAAAGTCAATGTAGCAAGATTATAAAATTTGGAGCACTTTTCTGCTTCGGTGGTCAGAGAAAATCCTGCTTCCTTATTTTATGTGTAACTGCCCTGGGCACTCCATGGCTGGTGGGATGTGTCCACCCCACACAGGTCTGGCTGGCCTGGCCTTTGGGGGCCTCCTTCTCCAGGCCTGAGCACCCCTTGCCACTCACTTCTCACTCCCCCAGCCCTCCCCCAACCCCTTCCCTTCATGGAACCCAGCGGGGCTGGGCTCCCTACCCTGCCTACTTTTTGTTTCTGGACTTCCTTGTGGAGGATCCTGTTCTAGCTACCACCATGCCTTCTCAGTTTGCTGTGGGAAACAAGGCCGTGGGGGCTCCTTCCTCTGGAAGCCTGGCTTCTCCCTCTACCCAGCATGCATTTGGACAGGCAAAAGAGGAAGTTACAGGATAATTTTCTATTTGCTGAGCCCACACTGGGCCCCAAAGTTAATTATTCAGGCAGGAATCATCCTAGAAAAAGAAGGCTGTTCTACCCGGACGCAAATGTAAATGCATTGTCTTGAACTGTTTTCTGGAAACAAACCCAGAAGGTCCACGTGGTCCCTAGGCAGAACCACAATGGAAGGCATGTGATTGTTGAGCGTGGGTTCTGCCACAAACTAGGTATATGATCTGAGTGAGCAGCTTCGGTGATCTGGGCCTCGATTTTCTCCTCTTGACAGTCAGGGGCTGTACTGCAGCTGGAGACTCTCAGGGCCTGGGTGGTGGCAGAGCTGTGGGGTCAGAGTCCACGCTGGCTGGGATCATGGCCAAGTTTGTCTCTTCCCTGCAGGCCAGGTCATAGTAGGGCTGAGGGTCCAGAGAAGTTGGGTGGACACAGCAGGAGGCAGAGCCAGGCTGTGAGAAAGAGGGTGGGGACCAAGGGCACTGAGCAGGAAAGGGTGCTGGTGACCATGGGACCCTGGTCCCTGAGGATAGTGTCTGGGTGGCCCACGAGCTCGCAGTGCCTCTCAGCAGCAGGAATAACTGAGAGAGAGGTGGTTTCATTTGTTTTTCTCCCACTGGCTCAGTGTGGGGACTGGGTGGGAACCATCAGGACACTTAGCAGGCCTCTGGCTGCTCCCCGGTCATTGCGGTCACTGGGCGCCCTCCTAAGCCTGCCCCGCTTTTCCTTTCATGTGCCTAAGACAGAGCCCTTCCGTTTGAGCATTTCTCATTTGCTCTGGCAGAAAATGGGAGAAGGATCCAGCAACCCACTCCCCCAAACAATCAGCCATTGAAAACCCTACGAATATCAGAGAAGCACTGACAATACTGTTTCACCTGTTGTACATAAGGTCACTATGAGTTGGGCACCGATTCGATAGCACCTAACAACAACAACTGGCAGAAAATGAGTGATCACAACAGTTGAGCCCTTGGTTGGGACGAGGCTTAGGGACCATCTGTTGCCCTTGGTCACTCATGCCCTCTTCCCTGCTGCTGGTGTGACCAAGACTGGCCATGTGTGCAGGTCTTCTGGGGTGTGGCTTTCATGGACTGAGGCATTGTCGAGAGAACAGGGCAGCCTGGACAGTGGGTAGGATGGGCGAGACCAAGAGAAGACAGCCAGGTCCAAGAGGCTGTGTTGTAGCACAGGGGCAGCCAGCGCATCCCAGGAAGAGCTTGGGATTTGTTTAGGCTTTGTCAGTAAGACAGTCTCTGGTTGTAACTAAGCTCTACTGTTGCAGCAAGAGAGTAGCCACGGGAAATACTTAGAAATGAGCAGAGCATTACTACAGTAGGATACTGTTATGGGCACCAAAATTCACATCTCATGTAATTTTCACATGCTGTGAAATATTAATAATTTTTTAATCCCCCTCGACATTTGAAAATGGAAGAACCACTCTTTTGAAGGACCCACATAAGTACTCTGTGAGCCAGGTTTGGACCATGGGCCCTGGCTTGCCAGCACCTGCTCTGGAGGCAGCCAGGTCAAGCTGGTAGGGAGTGGGCCCATGAGGGAGTCACCCCCTACCCCCTGGCTGGCTGGGGCAGGGGCAGCTCAGTAATAGAAACCCCCTATGCTTCTGTGTGACCCACTGGGTTCCTGTGGCCTCGTCTACTCAGACCACATCTGCACAAATTGTCACTGGGCACAGATTTGGATGCTGTGTGAGATCAGTTATTCAGAGATTTATGTTTTATAAAGTATTTGTTTGGCATATGTGCACCCCATTTTCTCAACTATTATCTTCTTATACTATGTGTAGATTTACAAACTGTCCCAAACCCTTTCTGAAATGAAGCAGGTATAAGTGAAATAGTTTTCTGGGGGTCCCACCAGAGCCCCAAGCGCCCCTATACCTGGCCTTGCCATCCTTCCCACACTCCTGAGGACCTTCTCCATCATCTGTGGTGAGGTCATTGTTTCCATTTATTCCACAGGGAAAAACTAGGCTCTGCAAGGTTAGGCCTTTAACCCCTAAACTCACAGCTACAGAAAAGCCAGGCTTTGACCTGAGAAATTCAAATGAGGTGCAGTGATGGGGTGGAGGAGGGAGGTTCTGAAGAAGACTTGGTGGTGAGGGTGACCAGCCAAGAGAATGCCGACTTTAATGGGACTCTGCATTGGTAGAGTAGGGTTGGTTCCCTTAAGAGCCCAGCCGTGTCTGTTGGGTGTGGTGGGCTGTGAGTACCCAACCCCCCGGGGGGTCACCTCCAGTTCCATCCCCTCCCTGGGCCACCCTGTCTCCACTCAGGGCAAAACTCACTCCTTTATCAATTCCCAGGGCATTAGGACCAGAGCCTCCAGGAGCCTGAAAGCCAAGGGCTAGGAGTCCCAGACCCTGGGTTAGGCTCCATGTTGCATGTTGAGGCTCTAGAACGGTGGTGTGTTGACAGAGCTCAGGCCCTCTGTCCTCCCCCTGGACAGCCCTGGCACCATTGTGAGCTGAGCTGTGTCGCGTCATGAGAGGCTTCCAGGGCAGTAACACCCAAGCCAGGGGGACTGTGTCTGTGGGGAGCAGAACTGGCCGCAAGGTGAGGCTGGGCAGTCACTGGCACAGGATTGCAGGGTGGATGGAGGACACAGGAGTGGGAACCTTTGCCCAGCAGACTGTCCACCTGTCCATCCACTGTCTGTCTGCCCATTTCTGCCTTCTTTTCTGGGTTGGGGTCTCACCAGGCAATGGTCACCTCCAGGCTGGCTGCGGAAAATCCTCCCCACGCAGCTCCTCCAGGGCTGCTGGACAGAAGCCCTCAGGCCCTTGCCCCGCTGCCCGTCCCTAGGGCGGCTGGCACAACACGCAGCTGGCTGCCTTGCCGTGAGCAGTAGGACTGAGCCCTAGATCGCAGAGCGGAAGCAGGACGGGCCAGTGTCTTTTGCCTGATCCTACAGTGACACGCATTGCTTTCCCACATCCTTTGGGTCAAGGCTTGTAGCCAGGTGCAGCCTGGGCCACTGCAGCGGGCTGGATCACTGTGGACCACCTCAGTGTCTGCCTGCCTCATACTCCTGCCCCCCCCCCCCAGTGGGCCTCTCCCCGGATACACTTTCACACACCTCCAGGGCCTGGCCTCTCTTCTGCTCACTCCCATCACTCCTCCCTGTATCCCAGAAACTTAAAGTGGGGGCAGAGGGCTGCACATCAGCGTCCAAGGGATTGTCCCAGGGCCCCACGCCAGACCTAGGGACTCTGGACCCTGGGTGTGCTCTGACAAGTCCTCCAGGTGACAGGGTGCATGGCAAGGCTGGGCACAACTGCCCAGGACTTACTGCAGTGACTGCGGACCTACTGGACTTCAGCTGGCTGCTCCCACGTTCCTGGCTGGATAATGTGCCAGAAGGTTCTGGCTGCTCTTTGTTCCTGTCCAGGTCCATACAGGAACCCAGAGCACAAAGCCAGTTGCTGCTCCAGATGCAGAGTCTTCCCTGAAGGGGTCCAGTCAGCCCTTTGTCCCCAGGCCCTCTGCCCCCGGAGGTGTTCCAGGCCTGTTGATAGACAGCTGGCCTGTAAGGCTTCTCTGGCAGCTCAGGGCTCATTGTAACAACGAGAACAGGAAAGGCAGGGACATAGCACATGCCTGTAATGCCAGAGACTCAGGAGGCTGAGGCAGGAGGATCACAAGTTCAAGGCCAGAGGCAGCCTATGTAACTCAGTGAGACCCTGTCTCAAGATCAAAAAAAAAAAAAACATTAAAGGGCTGGAAGTGCAGCTCAGTGTAGAGCACTTGCCAGGTATGCATGAGGCCCAGGGTTCAACTCCTCACTACTGGAAAAAATAAGTAAGTAACAAGGAATGACAAAACTGCAGCCCTCAATTTGGTGCCTGGAAAGATGCAGGAGGCTGGGACCAAGAGAATTGAGAGTGGTTCTGTGGAGCTTTGTAATGTTTCCAGTGGATTTGTGGCCATGGGTCTGGGGTCTCTGACTCTTGTCATTTGTTTATGAGTGGAACCCACATGTGGAGATCCAGCAAGGGGCGACAAAGCCTGGGAAGTCAGATGCTGTTCCCAGCCCTCCTCTGGGGCCTCAGCTCTCAGAGGCACAGTGCTGTGGCCCCCAGCCCCTTCTGCCTGTCCTGGCTCAGTCATCCTTCGCTGCCTCCGCTTACTCAATGTATCTGCCAGGCCCCCTGCACCCTCTTGGCTGCCCAATGGACCTGCCCCACTGAGTGCTTCTGGAGTGAGATCATTGGCCACCAGGCCCCAGGTTCAGCTTGGCCAAGGCAACTCTCCAGGTGCCTTTCCCATGCTGGCCAGACTGCAGTTCTTCTCAGGGCCCGTGTGGCCACAAGCACCTCACATGGGGTCCAAGTGAGCAGGAATAGAGGGAAATCTGTCTGTACTAGGGATGAGGCCCCAAGGCCTCATGGGGGTGCTCACTAACCCCCAACCCATAAGAGGACAAGTATCCCTTTAGAGGAGATACTAAGGCTATTCCTCTGTAAGGAGGCCATGTGGCATTTGCTTCTTTGTATTACCAAAGTCAAGAGCCCCCCCTTCTCTCAGGGAACAGGGCTGCTTGAGCTATGGTTCACCCAGCAGGTAAGTTAGTGGGGGCCCAGGGAAACCCAACCAGCAGGAATCTAACTAGTTCTGAGTTCCCCACTGCCCAAGGCCTGACCCCCGTGGGGACTCATGGCGATTCACAGGACCTCACCTCCCCAGCCTTGTTACAGACTGAAGTCAGGGAGCCCCAGGCCCTTTGGTCCCCCACACCCAGCCAGCCCATGGGTAGCTCCCTAGCCACAGATGTTACTGGAGGAAGACGCCCCACCAGGCAGCAGGCTCCTCCATCCTGTGCACTAGGGACAGCTCCATGTTCAGTGAGGAGTCCTGAATTGACAAGGGATCCAAAGTCTGTTTCAGAAGCTCTGTCTGAGGCACTGTCTCACTCTGACAAAGGGTCAAGGAGGCCATATTGGCCAGGAACTGTGCTCCCCATGAGCAGAACCCTGACCTCAGTGGCCCAAACCAACCACAGGTTGGTTCTTGCTGAAAAGAGTGGACCAAAGCAGCCGGGGTCCAGCCTGGCTTCCTGGTCACTAGGCACCCCCATTCTCCAGGTGACATCACAGCCTTCAAATCCACTTCCTAGACACCGCTGAGGGCCACTAGGGATGGGCCGCCTCTAGCAGAGTCCTGCCCTTTAAACAGATTCCCCAAGACGGCTGGGGCTTTTCTCATGCCTCATTGGCCAGCCCTTATGGCAAGGGCCTCTGGGAAATGTAGTCCTAGTGGCACACACTAAGGCTTCTTACTAAAGGAGGGGAGAGTGGAGATTTTCTGCTGACTGGCATATTCTGGAAAATGGAATTATTTGCAGAGGATGATATGCATTTTCCAGTGTCCAGGATACTTGTAGGGCCCTCCCTTCTCAGGGACTTGCTCATAGGGCCCTCCCTTCTCAGAAGCAAGGATCTGAACAACAGGGTTATTGATGAATGAGCCTAGAGCGAGGCAGGAGGATGGGACAGGCTATAAGGACTCAGGCCAGGCTTGCCAGCAGCCTGCTGTCCACCCCACTTCCCGTCCCTGGGGGCAGAAATCTCGGGTCATTGATTCATGCCTTCAGCAAATACGGACAGTAACCACGAGCAGGACGCTTTGATGTCTCTGTCCTCTAGGATCTCACCGTCCGGTGATGGAGGGACAACGTGCGCCAGAATAGCAGAGAGTGAGCCCAGCTGAGAGGGTCACTCAGGCTGCAGGCATCACAGAGAGCGGCAGGTGGCTTCAGGGCTACAGCTGGAGAACATGATGTGGGGTCTCTTACCTTTCTGTGCGCTTCTCTGTTCCTGGGAAGCCCAGGCTCCCCTCTGCTGTCCCTGCTCTGCCCACGGCCTCTGCAGTGATGCCTGTCCCAGTCCCCATGACTGTTTACACCCCCACGGGAGGCCCTACTCTGCAGGCTGTCCCGTGTTCGGTGAACATGCTCCTGTCTGTCCCTACCGGTTTGAAGCTCTTGATTACTGTTCATTTCAGCCATTTTTGCATTGTGCTCACCAGGTGAGCACATACCTTGTGAATAAGGGGTGTAAGGCATGAGATTTTGGGGGTCATTGTTAAGACAGGTGCTTTGGCCTTTCAGTCAAAGAGACAGCGGAACTCAGATGAGTCTGGCTACCTCTGCCTCCAGCTTGGTTTTCTCCTGTTTGTATCTGTTGTTGAGCTGTTGGTTCCTGAGGTTATAGCTTAGCCATACATTTTTAGCAGTGTGTACCCTGGCATTTTGTTTATAAGTGATCTATTTCTAAATAAGAAATACTGTAGGCTGCAAGGCTATATTTTCTTCTGTAAGTCCAGTTTGGAATGTGGCACTTCCTGACTTCATCCCAGATTCCAAAGTTGGGCCCATTTGGAGGCTTCTGGCCCCCACTTGCTGCTCATAAATGACAGCAGCGTACAGCTGAGTGTATTGCTGGGTAAGGATCTGCCACAGTACCATCATCACATATTTGCAAAAGAACTCCTCCAGTTGATCGGGTGCCCAGCAGCCCTGCCTTCTGCCCTTGTGTGGAAGAAATCTGGTTCCAGAACAAGAGTCATTAGAGTCCACCATCTGTTTTGTGCAGGTGCCGGGCTCGCTGTCCTTGAGGTCAGCCAGGCCCACAATGCTCCGTCCTGTGCTGGTGTGACATTTCTTTAGTTGGTGGCTATGGTGCCTGCCAGGGTCTTAGGTGTTTCCTGGAGTGTGTTGTCTGTGAAACCTCCCCGGAGCAGGCTGTCTGCCCTGCTGGGCTCCCTTCCCTGCCTGGCCTGCATGACACCCCCCTCGTCCCTCTTCTGTTGACCTGGTTTCTCCTCTGCACCAGCAGCTGTCACCTCCAGCCCAGGCTGTGGCACTGGGAAGTGCTCCTCCTACTGATGGCCTGGGTTGGTGTCACTGGGGCCAGGTCCAGGGGCTGAGAAAGCTCTTCACAAAGAACCCCACGTGGCCTTTGGCTTGGGCTCCACTTCCCTTTCCTGCCCAAATTCCACATGGCTACGCCAGGCAGTGAGGTGTGCTGGGGGAATTCGGGATGACTAGGAGATGGTCTCTGCCCTCCAGCAGTCATCAGTGCAGCAGTAGGATGGGACTGTTAAGTATATGACTGGGCAGGACAACCTCAGGACCAAAGGGACGGGCCGCTACACGTTTTGAGTGCACAGGAAGGAGGGACTAACAGCTCTGACTGGAATAGTTAGAACAGGCAGAGAGGGAGGAGAAGGCGGGGAGGAGGGGCGGAGGAGGGCGGTTTCTTGGTGTGAGTCTGGAAAAGCAGTGGCTAGGCAGAGGGATCAGCCCAGCCGAGCAACAGCTCCTTGTTGTAGTAATAGCAGTCACTTACCAGGCATCTATTGGGTGCCAGGAGCTTGGCACACGATATCCCCAATCTTTAAAACAACTTACATTCAAATAAAAATCTGACACCAAAAACCCCAAGTCCATCCTGCAGTGCAGCAGAGCAAAGAGGCCAGGGCAGTCCGGGGCAGGTCGCAGCCAGCAGGGTGGGGTGGGCGGCCCATGGCCAGATGTCAGCCACGTGGACATGAGCTAACACCTGAGGGCTCTGCTGGCTCAAAGGGGCTGCCGCACACACCGTGGGGAGGACCCCCAGGTGTTTGATTGATTGGATCATGAAAGGAGGGACAGAGGGTAGGAGAGAAAGTCCTGTTTCAGGTTTTTTGGAAATAATGAGCAATATGACCAAACCCAAACTGTGTAAGGAGATTATTTTAGCAACAACCTCTGGGACTGGGCAAGGGACATCAGGAGGTTAGGGCAGCAGCCAAGAGAGGTCGGTCATGGGAGGTTGGAAGGTTGTGTCCAAGGCGTCCCCTGATTACCAGAAGTGAGGAGGGGACGTGGAAGACAACACCAGAGCTCCCCACTGTCTCTGGCAGGAACGAGACCGGTGCAGCTTTGACTCTTTCTGAGCAGGACCTGTAGTAAGAAATGCGTTTTACCTCTGACCCCGGTCCACAGAACACACCCAACAAGTCAAGTTTTACAAAAACTCCTTTCACTCACGGCAAGCCTTGCCGGTTCATGTTGGATTGTTCTAAGGCATCCTGTACTGTTTTTTAAAACTCCAACCTCACCCTCTAGACTGATTTCAAAGCCAAGTTCAATGACAGGTAGATTAGAAAGCACTGTGAGGGGCAACGGGTGGGGCAGGCCACAGGTCATGGCCCTGTGGCAACCCAAGGCCTCACTGCTCTCTCTCTCTCTCTTTCTCTCCCTCACCTTCCCTCACAGACGGGAAGATTTCTGGGAGAGGTGGACGGTGCTCTCATGGCCCAGATGATCGGCATGGGGGTGTTCAGACAGTAAGTGGGGCTCGCCTCTCCCCAGTCTGCACAGACTCGGAGCTGACACCAAGCAGTCCCGGCCGGCCTCAGGGTCTGTCCTCAGAAGCCCACAGTGGAAACCCCATGGAGCCCCTAGACAGCTTTTTTGGAGCCAGGGAGTGACCATGAGGTGGGCAGAGTGACAGGTGCTGTGGACACCCCAGCTCGGTGCTCCGAGGGGAGCCACCAGCTAAGAGTGCCAACTGCTGCCACCCTTCTTAAGCCACGCTGAGTGCGGGAGCGCCATTTGTGGTGTGAGTTGTCTCCCCCAGGCACCCCCACGGAGCCGGGTGACGGGGAAGTCCTGGTCACTGTCCTCCCAGGCAGGGACTCAGCACTGTGGCGGTTGTGGCATTGCTTCACCCTGTTTCTGATTTTCAGAGTGACCATGTATGACTACCAGGCCATGTGCAAGCCACCAGATCACCACCACAGTGCCGCCCAGCCCTTGGTCAGCGTGAGTGTCACCAGGGCCTTCCCTCAGCCAGATGGCCATGCCCTGCTCTGTCCTCCAAAGAGGTCACCTGGTCCGTGTTCTCACTTAGCCCTGAGGCCACTCCTCTGAGATTGGCCCCCAGCTGGGGGGTCTCATCCTGGGCAGGGCCAACCTCCTGAGATAGTGGCCCTGGCAGACAACACCACCCCCGCCTCCCAGGATGCCCCCCAGACTGGCAGGGGTCCTTGGTAACGGGCCCATGAGGAGGAAAAGTACCTGGGCTTCCTGAAGGTCGTGTCAGCCCCACCCGCCCGGGGCAGACCTGCAGAAGGCACTTCCTGGCCACCTCTGCAGGAAGTGGTGGGTGGTCGGGGGCAGCCTGGGCAGCCCTGTGGCCGGCGGCCCTGCTCAGAGGCACCTCTGCTGGATCCACAGCCTCTCTCCGCCCTCCTGAGGACGGCTAGGCGGCTGCTGCATGAGCTCCTGCTGTGAGTGGGGTCTGGGTGGGAGTCCCTGAGGGCACCCACAGGTGGGGTTGGATGGGGGAAGATAGGCAGGTCCCAGAGCCCCGCTCTGTGCTCTGCAGGTTCCTGCTGGAGTGGGGTGCCTTGGGCTTCTGGCATAGCAGAGGGGCCGAGGGTGAGTACCGACGTCAGAGCAGGCAGCAAGTGGCAGCTCATTGGTCGGGGTTGGTGGCAGCAGGTGGGCTCAGAAGTGTTCATCGGTCACCATGTCATCTCATCACCTTCCCATCGCTCCCGCTCCTCACCTCTGTGTGTGACACATCACCTCGGGACACCTTCGCTCCATGTGACATCATCACTGCCCTGTGACATCCTGCTCTCGTGTGACACCGTGCCCCTGTGTGCTGTGTCCACCCTGTGCCCGGCCTGTGCCCTGGGCAGCCAAAGCTGTCTTCCATCACTGTAAGTAGCCTCAGCTGGGAGATCCTGACTGGCCATAGTGCTCTGGGGAGTTGCAAAGGGCCTGCCCTCAATTCTGCATCCCAGGAATCAGCCCAAGCTGGGCTGAGTTCTCTTCATCTTGGGACACCCCTGGCTTGGTGTACCCCATGTCCCTCATCCAGTTAAAGCAACATTCCTCAAGGAGGTGTGGGATCTCAGACCTCATTCCATACAAGTACACAAGGGGAAAATAAGAAATCCAGCCACCTCCTGGAGGGAGAACATAGGAGATTCTAAGAAGGACAAGGGGTAGAGCATAAGACGGTGGCTGTGACCAGGTGCAGGTGAGGCGCCACCATGTTCCCCTCACAGAAGAAAACAGTGGGCCTCCAGCACAGGTGACCCCAGCTCTCAGCAGGGCTCTGGGTTCAAGGGAGTGGTCACTGAATGACACCCCTCCTGTGACTTCGTGTCTGGGACAGAGGAAGCCACCCTCTGTGGTCTCACAGAACCTCGCTGGGGTGCTTCGGTCACTTGGGGTTGGTGACAGGAGACAGGACCCATGTGTTATAAACAAGTCCTCCTCCCCGTGCTGCCTGAACACAGCACTCCTGGCACGCGGGGTGCAGCCCCAGGCTCCAGTCAGAGAAGGCCTCCCTTCCTCTGTTGCTCAGAATTTGGCTTCTGTGCAGCCAGAACCCTGAAGTTTCTTGACTCCAAGGCCCCAGGCAGGAATCCACTGTGTGACCCTTGGGAAGCCACCCAGTCTTAGGTCCATCACTGGGACGCACTTACTAGTGGCTCTGGAGACAGGCCCAGCCCTGAGTCTGGCCCCCTGGGAGGAAAGGTGCTGGTTCAAGGCTTTGGTGGGCTTCTGCCAGGGCAGGCCCTCGTGCCAAGGGCTCTCTGACCTTGATGGTCAGGCTGAACAGGAGTGAACCCCCGTCAGGTCAGCCCAACGAACGAGCCGTTGCTGGAGCTGCAGCAGCTCCGCTTGACCCGAGGCCTCGTCCTGCGCCACAGCCAGCTTCCCCAGCGCAGGCCTCTGGCCTCTGCGGCGCCTTTTGCTGAGTCTTCCTCAATCCGTCTCTTGCTCTTGTCTTAGAGGACTGAAGGGCATCCCACAGTGTCCAACAAGGAGCCCCACAGCTGGAGCATGTCCTGAGCTGCCTGCCCTCCGTGGCCTCCTCAGCAGGCCATGGCTCCATCCTGTGGGAGGAGTGTAGGTAGCCCTGGGGCAGGTGGCAGGGCCAGTGTGTCCAGAAGCTGGACTTGTGTAGCGTTTCAGCCACTGAGGAACGCCCACTGAGGAGTGTCCACAAGGAATGGGAAGGTCATGGACGGAGGGGCTAGCATCCTCCGCAAGCTTCCCTGCTGCCTCCACTGGGCCCTAGATGCTCGGCTATCTCGGCTATCTGGGCTGGAGGAGCCATTGAGCTCCCACCCCTACTCTGAATCGGACACAGGCTCCCAGAGAGAGGACATGGCTTCCCAGGATCAGGGCCAGTGCAACCCTCACACGCCTGAGACCCAGGGCACCTGAAGCCCAGGCTGTGGGGTGTGTGTGTGTGTCTGAATGTGGGTGTGTACTTCTGGGCAAGTCAGCACAGTCCTGCGGACTTTCTCTCTGATGCAAGACGATTAGACCCTGCGGGGTTAGACCCTGCAGTCATCGCAGGGCAGGTCACCGGGCATGGTGAAGCACATCAGCAGGCAGAAGTACAGGGGGAGCAGGGCCCAGGGACCTCGAGGTTCCCACCCTCACCCCACTGCCTCTCTGTCCACCACAGCCCACAAGCACAAGAAGCAGGACCTGCTGCGCCCTTGCGACACAGAGTACCTGGTGTTTGTGCACGAGGTGGCCATCCAGGAGGCCAACGGAGCCATCGAGTGTGGGGCCTGCCAGAAGTAAGACCCAGGCTGCATCATGGCTGAGAGCGCGTCCTGCCCTTCACTTTCCACCATCTGGGCAGGGCCTTGGCACCCCACCCCCACCCCAGGAGGCTCCGCAGGAGTGGGGTGAGGCCTGTCAGGGAAAGGTCGCACTCCCAGGGTCCCTTCACCACCTTCCTCAGTGCAGGAAGCCCGGGCTGAGGGAAGCTGAGGCTCCGGGGAGGGCGGCAGGGCCCTGGGCAGTCTGAGGCTGCATCAGGGAATGGGGACTGGCAGTCTAGAGGCCAGATGCCTTGTGGACAGTGACCCCCAGCCTGAGGCCACAGGCCTCCTGTTGGAACCCTGCAGACTCCACCCCTTACACTCTGGCACAGAGCTGCTACAGACCTGAGAAGGAGGCCAGCTGGCCTCCAGAGCCTCTGCAGAGCAGCACGGAGCTCAGCTGGTCTCCAGTGGCGGGTGGAGCCCCCAGCTGCCTCTAGAGCTACAGACCCTGTGGTTGTTACCACCCCACGTCTGGAGCCTTCCAGGGCCTCCCTGATAGCCTGGCTCCGGGGTGGGTGGCCCTGGGTCCTCCCTGCCTGGCCCAACCTTGGAAGACCCTACCCAGGGCCCTGTCCACCCCTCAACGGTGCTCCTTCAGCCAGCCTGGGGCTCACCCTGGACGCCGACCCTGAGCATACTGTTTCAGCGTCCAGCCTCAGACTTTGCATGAGACAGACCGGGTTTCCTCCTCTTCTCAGTGGGTAATCTCAGGGCAGATTTCAAAGTCATGGAAGCAGCCTCTTAGGACTGCTGTTGTTGTGTACTTATCTCAAAGGCTTGTGGTGAAGAGAAAGTCAGTAGGGTTTTGTGAAGCCAGGGCTTTCAAGCAGAGGGACTTGAGTTTAAAAACTGGCTCTGCTACTTCCTACCTGAGGTGTACCCTCAGGGGAGTGACTTCTGCCATAACCTCTGCTTTGTCACTTGCGGAATGAGGGCGATACCAAGCTCGCATGGTGCTGGGAAGGTCACACACGTATATATTCATGTGTGTGTGTGGATACATGTGTGTAACATCACCCACCTGCTAATGGGAGCTGTCACACTGTGTAACTCGGGCCTTGTGCAGACAGGCCTCTCCCTAACCCTTCGCCCGCCCTCAGAGCTGTGAGCAGGAGCACTGTGCCACCTCGTGGCCAAACCTGACACTGCACCTTCCCCGCCACACTCACCCAAAGCAAGGGCGGCTAGGCATCCCGTTGGCTCAGGAGTCCTGCCCCATGCTTCGAGTCCCTACAGGCATTAACAGCTCCTTCTGCACCTTCTTCAACCTGCTGGGGAAGGAGCAATGCAACTGTGAAGGCTTGGGGCCAAAGAAGCCAATAGTGCCAGGCCATCTGCCCTAGATTATTCGTAGAGCCACCAGGCTCTACCCTGCCCTGCACCCTCCTGCCCTGCACCCCAACTCCAGACAAGCCTCCAGAAGTCTCTTCCATAGCGCCTTTCTCCTGGTAGCTTCTCGCCTTCTGTGCCCGGCCCACTGCTGCCTCTCTCTGCAGGACATTTGTGATGCAGCAGATTCCCAGCAGCAACCTCCTCCTGCTGGTGACAGACCCCAGCTGTGACTGTGGTGTCTTCCCACCAGTCCTGAAGGAGGCCACAGAGGTCAGATATATCCTTCATGTCCTCAAAGGTGTGCGGGGTGTGGAGGAGGTGCTGCGGAGGTCAAGGATGGGCCCAGATTTGGGGTGCTGAAGCCAGAAGCCAGCTTCCCTCACCTCCCACTACCCCTCACTGGGCTTTAGGATTTGTCCTCCAACCCCTTCTCCAAGCCCCAGGGAGCTGCTCATAAGGCAGCTGGTTCTCCCAGAAACAGGTTCTTCCAGACCTTGGTCTCCAAGGTCTCCAGAACTGGCTGGGGCTCTGAATGGTTGACCTTGACAGTGAGCCCTGCACATAATGCCTCTGTCAAGTGTGAAAGGATGCGCTCCCAGAAGCCCCGCCGGCGGCCAGATTCCTGCCATGCCTTCCATCCAGAGGTGCGGAGCGGGGTGGGCTGAGAGGGGGCATGGTCTTCATCCCCAAATCCGAATGTGTCTGCACACTGATGAGTACAGCTGTGCTGTGCAGGTGCATCTCCCTGGGACAGCCACATGGGTGCATTTATGTAGTGCAGCAAGAGATGTAGATTTACAGGCATGAAGGCGTGTGCCTGTAATCCTGGAACTCAGGAGGCTGAGGCAGGAGGATGATGAGTTCCAGGCCAGCCTGGGCTATGTAGCAAGACTCTGCCTCAAAACCAAAACAAACAAACAAAAAAAGGGGAAAAAAAAAGAAAGAAATATATCAAAAAAGAAGAAAAAAAAAAAAAAAGAAATAAAGGTTTCATCTTTTTGCCAGTTCCTAGCATAGAGCTCTAAAACCCTTGTAACATCCTGGATGATAGGGTGACAAGGGCATCTCTGTAATAGTTGGTGTTAGTCCCTGGTTCCTGAAACCGGTGCTTCTATGTCCCTTGGAATAATAGGTGACTTTTTGCATGCTCAGGGTGGAGGCTGGCCATCAGATACACCAGGGCATAATCAGAGGGTTGGAGCGGTTAGCCCCACTCATGACTTCTGGGGAAGGGAGAGGGCTGGAGATGGAGTTTACAACTGTGCCCAGCAAACTACTCAATTGTGCCCCCATGAGGAACTCTCCATAAAACTCAAGCTTTGGAGTCACAGAGCTTCCATGTAGGTGAGAAGATCCCGGTGCAGAGGGTGGCAGGCCAGGAGAGGTCCTGGGAGCTCTGTGCACCCCATCTGTTCTATTAGGCAGCTCCAGAGCTGCATCCTTTACCATAACCTAGTAGTAGTGAGTGAAGTGGCTCCCCAAGTTCCTTGAGACATTCTAATAAATCCCGGAGCCTGAGGAAGGGGTGATGGGAGGCCTTGGTTTACGGCCAGTCTATCCGAAGTAGGGGAGGCACAGGTCTTGTGACCGGAGCCTGAGATGGGGCAATCTATGGGACTGAGCCCTTCAGCTTGTGGTATCTGGCTGGGTGTGGTGGCACAAGCCTGTAAGCCTACCACTCATGACGCCGAGGCAGGAGGAGGATCGACATGAGTTCAAAGCCAGTCTGGGCTACATAGTGAATTCCAGGCCAGCCTGGCTATGTAGTGAAATCTCGTCTCTAAAACAAAAAGCAAGCAAAACCCAAATTGTGGGATCTGGTGCAAACTCCAGAAGACATCAGGGCTGGATTGGATTGCAGGGAACTATCCTCCACATGTGGTAAAATGTCTAAAAGCACATGAGAGCCCCCATGTCTTGGGAATATGTCAACTAGGATCCAAGGGTGCTGCTATAGAGAGCCACATTTCCTAGGATTTGGGCCCCAGATGAATTAAAACTCAGTTTCTCCATACTGTCCTGCTTCCTGCTATCCTTAGCACTGCTAATCTGAGAAAATGCGAGGAACCCGTTGTGTGGATAACAATAGGGACTAGTATTTGCTGTGCACCTGCGGACTGTGTATGAGGCCCTGAGCCAGGGCTTTCAGCACAATGCAGGCTTTGCTGGCCATGGGCCCCACAAACAGCCACCTCTAGCTCCCTCCTAGAGCTGAGGATTTCTCTGAAGCCTTTCAGACGGATCACCAGGCCAGGGGCAAGCAGAGCTCAACCCAGGCCAGGCCAAGTGAGCGGCCTGTCATTTCCCTTAGAAGGTCTAAGAGAGGTGGCAGGGTTCCTTCCACTTGCTGGAACTCCCCTACGTCCAGAGCCACCCTGCTGTCCTCTCCCATATGGGTGGGAGGGGTGACTTCTGCTTCAGGTGCTGCCCTCTCACCTCTCTCTGGGTTCTCAGGAGAACGCCCAGGACTGTGGTGGTGCCTCGGACACCTCAGCCTCTCTCCCCCTGCTCCTGCTGCTGCTGTGGGCCTGGCTGCTTCCTCCCCAGCTTCTGTGGTGACACCTGCCCTGTTGGACCTCAATTGTGGCAAAAAGATCCTTCCAGAGACATTCTAAGAAGTCAGCAGTTGACGTGGGCCCAGCTCACTGCACTCGAATTACCTCCTGGGCTCCCCTGTCTTCAGAGACAGCTGCTTCCCACAGCCCCTCCAGGGCACCAGGTCCCAGCCACCCCAAGTCTCCATGGGCAGTCTTCTGTCCTCTTCAGGAGCCCAGCATTTACTCAACTTGCACCGGGACAGGAGAGTGTAGCTCTACCTATGCTCCAGAAGATCAAAACCTACCAAAGAAAGGGTCTGCTGTTTCTCACAAATCAGGCAGGTCTTCAGCAGAACCCCAGGACTTAGAGGTGCAGAGGAGACTGTGGGAAGAATGCATCCTGCCTAAAACGCAGCGGGTAGAGGGGAGTGGCTGATTTCCTTGCCACTGCTGCATGGGCTGCAGAGAGCCAAGAAGTAACTAGAAAAAGGAAAGGTTGGGAATAGGATAGGGATAGGTATTAAATCATTTGGGGACCCATCAACATGGTCATGAGTGGTATCTTCAGACTGCTGCCACTGAAACGCTTGTGAAAGATTCTTTTACAAAGCCCTAACTTAAAGGAAATTTTGCATCTAATAAAAAACCAGTAGGCTGAGCCCTGCAGCTGCTGTGTGTGACAATGGTGTGCGTCCAAGGGAGGTGGCCAGACCAGGCTGAGAGGTCCCCTTGGCCGTGAGCAGTTCTTCCACAGTAGTGTGGTCAGGGGTCTCCTGAGTGCTGACTCCAGATTCTACTCGGGGTCCGAGTCCCATGGGAGGTACTTTTTGTGGCCAGTATCCTACAAAATACATTACTGGACTCTGTCCCTGGAATAAAGTCTGTGAGGTTGGAAATAATAGACAATAACGCATTTAATCCTTGCCAAAACCCTCTAAATAGGTATTACAATTCACCTCATCTTTTAGACGGTGAAACTGAAGCTAAGAGGGTTGAAAACTGGCTCCAAATTACTGGCAGAGTATTGTGAAGACTGAATGTGATACATTAATACAATGTGCCTAAAGCCGCTTGGCATATAGTAAGCACTAAGTACAAGTTAACTAGTCTTACTATAGTACCTTGTTTCATGGAGGTAAACAAAGAAATTACAGGTTAGAAGCCAGGAATAATAAACAAAGTCAGAGATGTTCACCTGTCCTGCCATGGGTTAGGAAGCAGCAGGAGCCCTTTGCCCAGCCCCCATGGCCATTATAGCTTTAGCTTCCCCTTTTGTATTTTGAAGACTGGATGGTGACAGGCGTGACAGGGCAAGACTCTCCTGACTCCTGCTCCAGCCCCCCCACCTGCCTGCCTTTGGCATTAGTAAGAGCTCTGCTGACTCAGATGCTGCCCGCCAGCCTCTTGAGACAGTGCTGTCTTGGAGTGCTTGTCTTCCTCAGCCAGTCAGAAAGCATTCTCATTCTCTGCAAATTTGTCAGGCATCTTGGCCAGATTAAGTGCTGGGTAGCTCCTGGCTTTGTATGTCCATTTCCTTAACCCCTGCCCCCCAACCTCCACTGCCAAAGGCTGAAGGTGGGCTGTGAGATCTGGAAACTCCTTCCAGAAAAAGTGGAAGGAAAACCATTTCTGATAAACTAACACTGTTCTTCTCTACCTTGGAAAAGTAACAGGATATTCTCATAAAGTTTGCTTTTCTAAGGTCACAACTGTTCTTTCTCTTCTACTTTTTGTTGTTGTTGTTGTTGTTAGGTGCCGTCAAGTCGGTATCCAACTCATAGCGACCCTCTGTACAACGGGAAACACTATTGTCAGTGCTTCTCTGCTGTGCATAGGGTTTTCAATGGCAGATTGATTTTTGGGAGGGGGTTGCCAGGTCCTTCTCCCAAGCCCACAGCTTCTGGTGTTCCCAGGCGGTCTCCCATCCAGGTACTAACCAGGCCCGACCCTGCTTAGCTTCGGAGATCTGATGGGATCGGATGCCACAGGGCTATGGCTGCAGGCATTCTACTTTTTGTAGAACCACGAAAGGACAGCAGGTGGCAGCCTGGCTCACGCTGCAGAGCGGTCACCTTGATTTCAGGGCCAAATTGGAACCTAAGCCATTTAATAAATAGGGTTACAGAATCTTGACATCTTTCTTTTCAATGTGTACCTTTGGATGACCAAGAGCTCAAGGACGCCAACAGATCTTCCCTCCTTAGCACCAAGGATGCATTAACTACTGAGTCACCGAATAAATTTGCATGTTGTGGCTGAGCAGGGTGGTGCATGCCTGTAATCCCAGTGACTCAGGAGCTGGAGGTAGGAGGATCTCAAGTTTGGGGCAAGAGGCAGGCAGCTTGTGTAACTTAGTAAGACCTTGACTCAAAATAAAAAATTTAAAAATGGGCTGGGGGTGCATCCCAGTGGTGGTAGTTGTTAGGTGCCGTCGAGTCAATATCCGACTCATAGCGACCCTACATGCAACAGGTGAAACACTGTTGTCAGTGCCGTCGAGTCAATATCCGACTCATAGCGACCCTACATGCAACAGGTGAAACACTGTTGTCAGTGCTTCTCTGCTATTCATAGGGTTTTCAATGGCAGACTGATTTTTGGGAGTGGGTTGCCGGGTCCTTCTCTCAAGCCTACAGTATCTGGTGTTCCCAGGCAGTCTACCATCCAGGTACTAACCAGGCCTGACACTGCTTAGCTCCTGAGATCTGACAGGATTGAACACCACAGTTGTATGGCTGCAGGATCCCAGTGGTAGTTGTTGTTGTTGTTAGGTGCCACTGAGTCGTGTGCAACTCACAGCGACCCTCATGGGGTTTTCCATGGCTGTTTCAGGATTGCCTTGGGAGTGGATTACCAGGCCCTTCTCCCATTTTTGCGGTGCTGGGAATTGAACTCCGGACCTCAGAGACTGCAGAGCAGTGCTCTACCAACTGAGCTAAATCCCAGTAGTAGAGCACTTGCAAAATACGAGCGAGTCCCTGGGTTCAACCACCAAGTACTGCAAAAAGAAAAAGAAAAAGAAAAAAATAGCTTGCATATTTTAATAGATGTGCTTTCAGGTAAAATGCTTCACCAACCACTTTGTGATGCTAAGTGAAGTTTCAGTTCAGGAGGGAAAAGTGGACATATCTTAAGGTCAGAAAAGGAAGTACTGGGATGACTGACAGGCTCAATGACCACAAAAGAAAGGAATCACAGCAAAGGGCTTGGCAGAAAGCCTGCCAATCACTATGGGAAATTTGAGAAATGCTCTCCGTAAGAGGCATAGCATCTCAGTGAAGGATGCGAAGGACATCTTATTAGCCCTTTTATTTTTGCCAGGTGAGAAACACGGAAGCCAAGGAAGGTAATGACTTCTTGCCCGTGTTACATGGCAAACTGGCATGTGAATCTGCCTCCCTTCCTTTCTAGGCTAGCACAGCAAAGGCAGGGATGGCAGCTGTTCCAGGGACTCCCCACTCCCTGATCCACACCATCCCAAGGAGCAAAGTCAAATGGCCAAGTTACCAAATCAAATAGCTGAAGGTAGAACAAATGAGGACAGTAGGACACAGGTGGTAAGCAAACAGTTCATGCCCAGTGAGGAATGAAAATGGAACAGGCTACAACTGAAGCAAAGTATTCAAGAAAAGGATGTTGTTTCTGGGATCATCTTAAAGCAACATTCTCCAGGTGTCTTTCTCTAGGGCAGCAGTCCCCAGACTTCTGGGCACCAGGGACGGGAGTGGGCAGTTGGTGATGATTCAAGCGCGCTGCCTTTTATGATGTGAATACAAATGAAGCTTCCCTTGCTACCCTGCCACTCACATTGGTACCTGCCTGTAGCCCAGAGGTGGAGAACTCCTGCTCTATGCCACCGAGAGCCCTACCACCCTGTAAAGTCAAAATTCAAACCTGTTCTCACCTGTTTCCGTTGCAGTATCCACAGGACACCACCCAAGAAGCAGGAGGCACACAGTTGTTAGAAACTAGGGAAACCCAAGGTGGGTTATCTGCGGGTTTCGGCTTAGTTTCCGTGAAAAGCTGCATGCAGCATAGTGTCCTACAACCTGATGCACACAGGGCACCCTGAAATTGTACCTGCACTTAAAATGAAAATTCAGGCCAGACACAGTGGAGCACACCAGGAATAGCTGGAGGATCTCCAGTTTGAGGCCAGCCTGGGCTACATAAAGAAACCCTGTCTCAAAATGGACATAACATCAAAATGGACATAAACAAACGCTGGAAACTGCTCTGCAAAAACTACTTACTAAAAGCAAAAAGGGTTCAGATACCAGCTTAACCCCAAAACCTTTAAACTGATCTACATGAGACTGTTCAATCAGAATAAACTCAAGTACAGAGAGGATGCAATTTTCTTCTTGAATTTACTTTTTTCATTCTTTTCTCCAGTAGAGTTTGAGTAATAGACAAACTTTCTGTTTCAGTTTCATCTGTAAGGGTGAAACAGTGTAAGAGATCAATAGTTCTCTAATATAACTCTTGGTATAAAGTGTTTTTTGTGGTGCTGAGCATCAAACCTACTGCTTCGCACACGCTGGGCAAGCTGTACCACTGAGCCACACTCGAGTCCCTAGGTATTATTTTTTACCAACTTTAATAATAAATTACAAGCTGTTGGTTAAAATCTCTTCTCTATTCTAAACTTGCTCCAAGTTCCCAAGAAAGTCTAGAAGTTGGAAAAAGTAGGACACAAACAGGATCTGTGTATTCAAAATGGAAAGTTCCTGAAAATTCTCCACACTTTAGTGTCAACATTAGGACTTCAAGGACATGCCAAAATCTAAAGAGAGGTAGGGTTAAAACAAATCAAACAACAACAATAAAAACAAAATCCACTTTCCATTTGGCTCTTTTATTAGAGAAATTGAGAATACAGCAAGTAGGAAAATCCCATGGTGAATGGAACCACCAGATTGCCTTTATGGAATCCCAACCTTCTTTGATCCCCAAAAATGTGCTTTTGTGGCTTCAGCAATTTATAAAGGGGAAGTGGGAAAAATACTGAAAAGGCCACTATTTCATGGTGAAAGAATGAAGCTGTAGAGCTCCTAACCAGCGTAGGGCCAAAAAAGAAAATTAAAAATGTGCGCAGAGCAAGCAAGCCTCGGACTGCTGAGAGTAAGGCATTTGGGCGCTGACCTGGGGAGTTCTCAGTGGCGCCGCAAGGTCAAGTGCACATGGAGGCTGTTGGTAGTGAGCTGCGCGTAGACACACACACACACACACACACACACACACACACACACACACGCTCAAAAGAGGGAGTTTACTGGATTACACGGTGGTGGTGGTGGCGGTGGTAATTCCATTTTCCCTAAGTGTTTGTGCTATGTTGAACCAGAGTCTTCCTGCTTAGAGGTGTGAGGTGACTGGGCCCAAAGACTGCTACTTCTGCAGGTGTTATTACAGGGCTGCATTTCATACCCTGTATCCCAAATTGCATGACCGAAGAGCAAGTCTGGCTTCTGATATGTGCTGTTGCTCCCACAAAACTAACTAAGCTTCCTTCCAGATGGCTACTGTCACGCTCGACTATTTGCCCAAGGGATTAACACTGTCCTTCATTCCGTCAGGTGCTGTACCCGTTCACCCACTGAGCCTTTTGCTTGGTCCACCTAGGGCAGTGACCTTATCCAGAACCACGATATTCCTAAATTCTTCCCAAGTTCCACGTTAGATTCTTTCTCCCTGGATTCCCAGCTGTGGCTGGAGATTCCAAGGGGAAAGGAAGAATAACAACCAAGAAAACTCTATTGACTGAACAAAAGACCTGTCCCACATTCCCAGACGCGCTGTGAGGATGCCCGGCCCTGTGTACGGTCTCGGGGTTTAGTTCCAGTATCAGCCCCAGGATGTAACAGGAAGCCTGAAGGTTCAGATGGCAGTAACCCAAGCCTCAAGGGCTATTTTGGTGGCTCACCTGAGCTTTGATTAGAAATCTATGGGCCAGATCCTACCCCATCTCTCTCCCTGACACCATGACATGGGTGGCCCTGGGACAAGAGCAATCATTTTTTGCTTCTAGTAGCAATTCAAACACAGGGACTTACAAGGGATCTGCCGCACTCCCCGGCAGTCAACACACCACTTTTAAAACTCGGCCTCATGCTACCCAGGAAAGTGGGCTTCAGTGGGGACTGGAGAGTTCTGCTGGCTTTCTTGTTCAAAGAGCACTAAAGGGTCTGCACACCAGGCTTACCCAGACAGCACCCCAAAGGTGAAATTCCCCATGGCTTGTCCAAGGCAGGGATGTCCAACCTGCCTCAGTGACCTCAGAATGCAGCTGCAAAGTCAGATCCCATTTGTGGCTATTTCCATGCTGGGAGCTAGGACGCCAGGGAAAGACAATTTTTACTTCCAGGGGGAAAAAGGTAGTTTGGGCAGTGGTTTTTAACAGAGGGCAATTTATAGGGTATCCCAGAGCTCCATAGCAAGGATATGAAAAACTGTCACACCTCTCTTGTGAGAACTGCCACCAGGGTGAAGGAATCCCACCCCTGTGCTGTCCTCCACTGTCTCCACCAGCCCCTTTGTCAGCATCACCATAGGACTAGGTGACTCTATCCGTAGAAAGGGTCACTGCGGCCTGCCAGACAGTCTCTCAAATGACCCCTAACTACAGTCTTTACCTAACACACCCTGCCAGCCATTCTTGGGTTGCTTCTGTTGAGAAAGCACACACTCTTCTCTCTCCCTGGAGATGCCCAAAGGCTCTCAGGCTTGAGAGTGGCCATGTGACCACTGGACTGGAGCGATAACCTCTGCCCCACTAGGGTCATAGGTCAGCCTGCAGAAGGCACCTTGGTGTACCAAGACATCGTGCACTTTTGGGGCCACTGCCTCATCCTCCTTCAGTCACTTTGTGCAAAACTGAAACAGTGTGTGGTACCTGCATGTTTCATTCTGTACTAAAAGTCTCCCACCCTCCCTTACTCCTGTGTTTTAAACATTTATATAAATTCTTATTTAAACAGTAAGTTAGAAATCTTATTTACATTAATTTCTTTGTTCTCCCAAAAGAGCATCTAAAATCACACTCTGACCCCTTAATTGGATATAAATGTTCATCTAAATTGGTTTGTGTTATTGTTTTAAGGAGAGAGAAAGGGAGAAGAACGAACCACCAGCTAAAGTTTCCCCATCTTTTACAAATAAATATGACACAGATCAGAAGAAAGTTTGACAGAGGTCTTGCAGAGCCCTCAACTGGTGGATCCCAATAACGTCAGGGCACAGCCATTGCTCCTCTTCTCCAGACGCACTCCATCCTCTGAGGTATGATTTATTGTTTTCTCTTCTCAGTCGTGTGCCACGTGGAGCCCCGGGGCTGTCACGAGGTGATGAGGCATCAGTTTTAGGGCTCCTCTGGGACTGGCATCGACGACCAGGAGGGAGGCCGGCAGGTGCTGGCGGCCCAGGTTCAGGGTCAGTCGCTGGCCACTGGTGGGTGTCACAGTGCGTCCTCTTCAGTGCAGCCCCCACCAATCATGAAACGGAACTCCTGCAGGTTCGAGACGCCATGGAAGTGAACAAAAGCTCCAGCAACCACAAAGATGTGGAATAGCTGATGAGAGTGAAACTGGAGGGGAGAAGAGGTGCAGAAACCATCATTACCAAGTTTGTTCAACATTCCTAGGGCTGCTGCATCCTGGCTCATGCTGACAGAGGTCAGCATGAGGCTTGTGGAGTTAAATAAATGACACACTACACATCAAAAGACCAGGCAAATGGAGCCTTTTGCTAACTTCTCCAGTCAGAAGCTGGTCTACAAGCAGGTAATATTATTTCTGACTTTACCTGTTCTATTGCATGCTATTTCACATCTCCAGAAAGGTAATCATTTGCTCACTACACCAAACACCACTTCAAAAATTATACAACTCACTGGGTGCGGTGGCACATGCTTGTAAATCCAAGTGGTTTGGGAGGCAGAGGCAGGAGGATCACAAATTTGAGACCAAAGGCAGTCTGTGTAATTTAATGAGACACTGGCTCAAAAAAAAGTAAAAAAAAAAAAAAAAAGGGCTAGGGGTGCAGCTCAGTGGTCCAACACTTGCAAAGCCTGCAAGAGCAAGACCCTGGGTTCAACCTCCAGTACTGAGGAAAAAAAATTACACAGCTCTCTCAACATAATCTCAAAATTAAATGCACAATGGCATTTATGAAGGGAAAGACACTGATGTTTGCTGATGCAGCATGATTCAAAATGAGAAGAACCTTAGTGGCTGCAACAATGAGTTCAAACATAAAAAGACTGTGTGTGTGGCATAGTATTGGTAATGTTTCATTTTGAACACAAGGTCACTATAAGTTGGATCTGACTCGATAACACCCAATAACAAACAGGAAACTAAAAGTCATATCCCAAGAGATATCTGTCAAGAAATTAAAGGGGATTAATTTCCCCAAAATGAGGAGAAGGGGGTGAAGATTTTCTCTATATCCATGTCAAAATTATGATGAAGCAATCTCAGAAAGATAAATTAATGCTGAGTGTGCTGGCATATACCTATAATTCTAGTACTCAGGAGGTTGAGGCAGGAAAACCATGAATTTGAGGCAAACCTGGGCTACATATGGAGACCCTATCTCAAAAAAGAAAAAAGAGATATAAATTAGCTAATTTGAAACTCAAAACATTGCTTAAATTTGGGATTATCTTAATGTCTGAGAACAAGACTAATTTTAAGGGGATTAGATGACCAGTTTAGCCCACAAT
Source organism: Pedetes capensis (assembly GCA_007922755.1). Classification (NCBI taxonomy): domain Eukaryota; kingdom Metazoa; phylum Chordata; class Mammalia; order Rodentia; family Pedetidae; genus Pedetes; species Pedetes capensis. The sequence continues at coordinate 88,357 of VMDO01000906.1, read as the reverse complement.
TATCAGCAACAGGACAGGATTCTGAAGGTCAGACTTCATATTAAGTAACAATTCAATTTTATATGCTGAAAAATTTTCAGGCCCCCTTCAGTTATAAAATTTACATTCAGAAAACCAGGTGCAGTGGTGCATGCCTGCAATTCCAATGACAGAGGAGGTGGAGCCAGGAGGATCGCAAGTTTCAGGCCAGAGGCAGCAGCTCAACAAGACCCCTGTCTCAAAATTAAAAAAAAAATAATAAATGGGCTGGCTGTGCAGCTCAGTGGTAGAGCGCTTGCAAAGCATGCATGAGGACTTAGACCCAACCCCCAATAATAGGGAAAAAAGATATTTACATCATAGGTCACTCTCATTGTCTCCCCCTCCTCCTCCTCCTCCTTTTTCTGTCTTACCATTAACCACATTAACCTCTCCCTCCTCCTCCACCAGACATACACACACTCAACCACTATGCATCACTGCATTTTGGTATCATAAATGATCTCAGGAATCTGGTCCCAAAAAGTCTTTGGCAAAAATCTGGTCCATTATCCCCTTTTCATAAATGAAGCGCCAAAGAACGGCTAGCTAACTCTTCTCCATTACGGTGTAACAAAGAGGAGCACAGAATCTGGTATCAAACTAGCCTGACTTCAGTTCCAATTCTACCACTTACTAGCCCCATGCCTGCAGACAAGCTGCTGAACTTCCTTCAGCTTTAGTTTCCTAATCTGTAATATGAAGACAAAAATGCCTTATAGGGCTAATGTATTAAAGGAGGTAATCAGTGTACAACATTTAGTACTGTGCTGAGCACCAAGTACTCAATCTGAGTTATTGTTTTACTATCCAAACAAGCACAGCTAATGAAGGACAGAGTTTGGACTAGAATACAAGTCTCTCAACTTTCAGTCTGGGAAAAAAAACAAACTTTTTTTTTCCTCTTGAGGGAAGGTCTCGCCACATTGTGCAGGCTGCCTCTGGCCTCAAACCCATGATCTTCCTGCCTCAGCCCCCAAAATCACTGGGATTATAAGCATGTGCCACAGCACCTGGGTGAGACTTTTGATTACATCACTTTGCAGTTTGCCAACAACACACTAACAGATAGGTACATATACACTTAATCACTGCTGATCACACCTACCCAGATGTCACATTTGCCAGGAAAGAAGCGTTCAGGGATTCGGGCAGCATAGAGGGCAGCTCCTGTGATGTACAGGCTAGCCATAAGCATTAGCCAGCCTATCTGCCCTATGGTAGCAGCCTTTAGGAAGCCTTCCGAGATGACATAGTGCAAGGTGGGGATGATTCCACTTAGGCCTAAGCCCACAAATACTCCTAGGAATCACAAGAACAGAATAAAGTGAAAACACAGAAGTAAAATAAGAAAGAAGAAGTAACTATTACAGCACAGTATCATCTACTTTATAAACCTAAAATTACAAAGTAACAGGCAACATCAGCTTCTTTTAAAGCAAAAAGGTAGTTTTTCAAACTCTGGGATGCTGTCACAAAAGCCATCATAACTGTTCTAAAGATCTATTTACAAATGCAAGGAGCCTCCTTCAAAGGAAGGGTTAGCTTAGTAAGTGAGCAGAGCCTAACCCCAACACCCTCCCCTCAGAGAATTACATTGCTTATATTGTTTACCCCCATGTGTCTGTCAGCCTGTCGGGCTGTGGGGGCTTGGGTGTTGCTGGGATGCTGAAAGCTATGCCACTGGTGTTTCTGAAACCAGCAGGGCCACCCATGGTGGACAGGTTTCAGCTAAGCTTCCAGACTAAGAAAGACTAGAGAAAAGGACCTGGCAACCCACTCCTGAAACAATTAGCCATTGAAAACCCTATAAATAACAGAAAAGCACTGTCAAATATAGTGCCAGAAAATGAGCTCCCCAGGTTGGAAGACATTGAAGAAATGACTGGGGAAGAGTTGCTTCCTCAAAGTAGAATTGATCTTAATGATGAGAATGAAGTAAAGCCCCTGGGACCTCCATTTGCTGATGTGCACAACTCAAATGAGAAGAAACACAGTGTCTACAACAATGGGCTCAAACATTAAAAAGATCATGTGTACAGCACAGTGCTAGGTAGTGTTTCATTCTGTTGTACAAAGGGTCACTATGAGTCAGACTTGACAGCATGTAACAATAAACAAAAAATTATGTTTAGGAAAGGACAGATCCAGGAATTTATTAAATCATCTTAAATGCTGCCCAATGCCTGCAGCCCATCAGATCTGGAAAGCTAAGTAGGGTTGGGCCTGGTTAGTACTTGGATAGGAGACTGCCAGAAGACTGGGTGCTGCAGGCTTGGGAAAAGGACCTAGCAGCCCACTCCCGAAACAATTTCAAAACAATCAGCCATCAAAAACCCTATGAGTAACAAAGAAGCACTGACATGGTGCAGGGCATGGCACAGTGTTGGGGAGTGTTTCATTCTGTTGTACAGAGGGTTGCTGTAAGTCAGAACTGACTCGTCAGCACTAACAACAGCTGCCCTTTCACAGATACAGACAGCAGTCTTAGATTTTATCTTCTCTTTGCAGCAACCAACATTCCTAAGATAGGGAAGGCAATGAGACAACCAGGAGAGTAAAGGACACTGTAATGCCAAAGCATTTCTTTTAATAATCTAAAGCATAACCTGAAAGTGGATATTAAAAAACACTTTAAAAAGTGCTCTGAACAAGCTGAGTGGGGTGGCATAGGCCTGTCATCCCATCATATCACTTAGGAGACTGAGGTGGGGAGATTGCCAGTTTGAGGCCAGTGTGAGGCCTAACTTATCACCTAAGTAAGGAGGGCTGGGGGGCAAGTGCTCAGCTCCAATGCCCCAAAACAGAAATCAAGTACAGAAGTCTGTGAGAAGGGGCTCTGCTGTGGCTTCAGTGGTAAAGCGTATGCTCAGCGTGTGGGAGGCACTCAGTTTGATCCCCAACACTACAAAAAAGGTCTGTCAGAAATCACTGGGCACAGCCTACTGCCTTCTAAATCAATTAAAGCTGTATTTTTTGAACTTCTGAATACCACCTAAATTCTAAACTAAATTAGTTTCAACTAGCATTTTTAAAATGAACAAAAACAGGGGGCTGGGGATGTGACTCAGTGGCAGAGTGCTTGCCCAGTGTGTGCAAGGCTCTGGATTTGATCCCCAGTACAAAAAAAAAAAAAAAGAACTAGAATAAAAGAAAAAATATCGAACTACATCACAAGCGTTAGAATATTTTGTAAAAGTTTTGTTAACTTATATGTACATGGAATTTTTACACACACACACACACACACACACACACACTTACGGTTCTAATAGAAAATATGCTCAATAAAAGTTGTGTCTGGCTGGGCGAGGTGAAGCACACCTGTGAGCCCAGCAACTAGGAAGGTGGAAGCAGGATTCTGAATTCAAGGCCAGAGGCAGCTTGCATAACTTAGTGAGACCATCTCAAGACAAATAATAAAAAAGGGTCTGAGGGTGTGCTCAGTGGTAGAATGCTTGCAAAGTATGTGGGAGGCCCTGAGTTCAGCCACCTCAGTAGCACACAAAAACAATCTGAGGTGGGGATGTAGTCCAGTGGCAGAGGATTGTCTAGCATGCACAAGGCCTTGGGTGTCATCCCTAGCACCACAAAAACAAAAAGCAAAAAGCAAAAACCTGTACTGAACATATACCGACTTACATAAAAATAAATAAAGAGCCATTCTTATCCTAGTTTTAAAAAAAAGTCTGAAGTCTACTGATCCAGAAACACTGAAATCTGTGTGTCACCAAAGCAACAACAGTCACAGAGTTCAGGGTGACCCTTACGATACAGGCTGTCATTAGGTAAGCTTTTGCAATAGCCAACGAGCCTATGCCTTGCTCTGGCATTACTAAATAGGTATGCCACAAAATATGTAGGCACCTAAGTGAGATACACACTTAGATAAAACAAGCATCTCAAGGAGCCGTATCATCTTCAGCTCCACAGACAGCATCTGAAATAGCAAAAGCCCCTTTCTCCCAACCTCAGAAGAGATATATGGTGCCTATTTTCATAAAGCACAACCAGTATGGAGTGAGGACTTATTTACCAAAGCAGCTTACAAAATACTTTAAAATAAAAATATAAAATAATACAAAATGCCATGCTGACCTCACAAAAGATGGGAACAAAACAGGCCTAAGTAAAAACTCTTTTCTACTTCTAAGGAAGCATTCCCACACTCCTGTTCATGGTGAACAAAGGCTGCTCATGGTACCTTCCATTCTCTAATTCAAAAGCCCAGGGCCTTGGTTCTTCTAATTATACAAACAGCAGAACACTCAGCTCCACTCAGCAAGGACGTTCTTATCTCGAGTGCTCAAGTGAATCTGGCATCCAAGAACTACCGAAGGACTATTGAAAGTCAATGCTGGCCACAATTTATTTGCTCATGTGAACATTTAAAAAAAGGAAGAGAGCAGAGTGTTATAACAGTGGTCATTAATGTGAGGTGAACTCCACTTTCAGCATTTTCAGCCAGCAACTACAGATGAATAAGGGTTTGAATTTTTTTACTAAATAAATATTTTTTAAAGGTTGAAGGGAAAATGTTCCTTTTCAATCTCAGGAGGTAGTGAATTTTACACTGGGGATAGAAAATAGAAGAAATAGCCCAGATACAAGGAGTCCCAGTTCAGTGGGAGAGGAAAACACCTCTGCTAAATCTGTAGTCCAGAAAGAAGGGTCAATCAAGATGCCAAGGGGCTTTTGGTTTTCCATATGATCTTCGGCTTAACAGACATTATCCTAAATATCAAGCCCCTTTATCCCAACATCAGAAGAGATACACGGTACCTACTTTAATAGAACACAATTGGCATAGGGTGAGACCTTATTTAACAAAGCAGCTTACAAAACTTTAGAAAATGGAAATGTAAAATAAAAAATGACAAACACAATCATTGGTCACTACAAAAAGCACACTAAGATGAGAGTAAAAGAAGTTACTATTTTATAAAAGTTGCAGAGCCACCATCTTATGGACAGAGTATAGCCTCAAGTAAATAGCACTGCCCAAAATACGTGACCACACCCAATTCACCTCTGCCCACGACCTCATGCTTTAAGACAACTATGACTACTATATGTTAACAGGTCCTCAATAACAGGAGCTGTGATTTATTCATCTTTACATTGCAAATACACAGTATAATGCCTGCCAAGTAGTAGATCTTTAACAATTAGTGAATAAGCAAGCCCAAAGTGAAACCTCTGCATGCACTTACCTGCTCTGACCCCCCGATACTGAGGGGTGGCAAACATGTCCCACTGAGAAACAATAATAGCTGCAATGCCCAGCACACAGATGACAATCAAGTAGATGAAGCAAGGTTGTGGATTACAGTAGAAAGAATAATAAAGCCAAGGAACAAAACTTCCCATAATCAGAAGAGCAATACCAGAGTAATCCAGTCTAGGACAAAAAAGAAAGAAAAGAAAACTTCATTTAATGCTAAAAATTACTAGCCATTACAGGTTCCAATTAATCCCCCATAGCATGAGCCATCAACTCTGGCTAAGAGGCAAACTGGGCTGCCTGCTTTAACTAAGGAAAAATAGTTCCCACGATGGTAACAAGACTCTTTCCATCTCTGCCGGATCCTTTTCCCTACCCCACTGACTAAATCCTCCACCATAGCATGGACTGCACAGATACTCACTTAGAGAAGAGCCGGGAGACCCCTTCTGAGTGGCAGTAGACTGTGTGGAAGAGCCATGAAAATGAAAGGCAGAGAATGGCTCCCAAGAAAAATAATCCAAAGACCACCTTTTCTTGCAGAGGGGCCACAAAGGAGATATTTGGGCGAAACATATAAAAGATCCCCAGGCACAGGAAGAATACACAACCTAGGAAGAGTGCGGGAGACAGATAAATCATCATCCTTTGAAGGGACAGTGTTATGCACTGATTCTGTTTTCCATCTTTCTCAGGGGCAGTAATACCTAAATCAAAAGTTCCAGGAGAAAAATATTTCCAAATAACTGAAACTTATCCAAAGTTTTAGTTTACTTCAAAGAGTAGCACATATGCTTCGTTTTCACAAATTGAGTGTACAGAATAACTTATTCCTCTAGGAGCATAATCCAAAAAGAAACCAGACAGCACAGTCTTTTCTTAGATCTAGCATGAAATTTAATTTATGAAGTTCTGCCATTCACATGGTAGCCTAGCTTTCAAAGGTCTTTTAATTCTGCAATGAACCCCAACACCTCCAAAACCTGCCAGGAAATATAGCTCTCCTCCCCCAACAGTTGTCAAGGTACACTGAGCTGCTTCTCAGGTCTTCATCAACTCACCTAAGAGACTCAAGTCAGACAGGAAAAGTGCCTATTCAGGACACTTTATACCTGGTTCTTAAACTGTTCCTCTGCACAGTTAAGATTCCATGTTCTTATTGCTTAGGGAAGAGATATTACCCACAGAAGGCACAAGTTAAACTTCTGCTAAATGATTCTGTTTTATCATTTTAATGAAAAAACTGCCTTTGCCTTAGATGTCAGCAACAACCGTGATTACATTCTCTATGCTACTATCACTATACTGATAAGCAGGAATCTGGAGGCTTAGTGGCAATCAAATGTGATAAGAAATGCAAGTCAAATGGAGTAACTACTACATTTCCAAGACTGTACAACCATCATGACTAATTCCAAACTGTCTTCATCACCCCAAACAGAAGTCCTGTACCTGCTGTCATTCCCTATTCTCTACTCCCTCCAGCCCTAGACAATGCTAACCTGCTTTCCTGTCATCTATACATAATTTCTGAAGAAACATCTACATAGAAGCTTTGCCGATAAAAAGACAAACCAGGGTATTTTTATTGTTGTATGAGTTCTTTACTAGACCAGACACATGATTTGCAAATATACTTGGTCACTCTGTGAGTTGTCTTTTTACTTTCTTGATTATATTCTGTGGCATATGTAAGTTTTTAATTTCTTTTCTTTTCTTTTCTTTTTTGAGACAGGGTGTCGCTAAATTACACAGACTGCCTCTGGCTTCGAACTTTCGATCCTCCTGCCTCTGCCTCCCAAATTTCCGGGATTACAGTCATGCGCCACCACGCCTGCTCAAGTTTTTAATTTTGATACAGTTCAATTTATCTATCCTTTCTTTGGCTGTTTGTGCTTTACATATCGATTCTAATACACTGTTGCCTAATCCATGATCACCAAGACCTTACACCTGTGTTGTCTCCTAAGAGTTTTATGGTTTTAGCTCTTACGCTGTGTGAGGCAGAGGTCCAACTTCATTCTTTTTTGGGGGTGCAGGCTGCTTCTGGCCTTGAACTCATGATCTTCCTGCCTCAGCCTCTTGAGTGCTAGGATTATAGGCATACACCATGGCACCCAGCCCAACCTGATCCAAAGATTATATATATAAATATATATATATGGCTACTCAGCTGTTCCAGCACCTTTTACTGAAAGTATTATTCTTCCCCCCATGTATTATTTATTTAATATGCTATTGTGATGGAAAAAAATAGTTCATATTCTACTTCACATCAAGCTGAAATTTAACAGCAAATATTCTAAGTAATGACTTTGAAAAATCAGTTTACTTCTCATATATCTTCCTCTCATTGCTTATTAAAGTACCATATTACATTTTGCATAGCAAGTTTTCCTTTGCCTAGCTTGAACACACTGTCCAAAGATCTAGCAGAAGAGCGTGTAGTGGTGCACACCTGTAATCCCAGGATTCTGCAGGCTTCGACAGGAGGATTGCAAGTTCAAAGCCAGCATGGGCTACTTAGTGAGATCTTGTCTTTAAATTAAAAAAAAAAAAAAAAAAATCTAGTAAAGAAAAATATGATTTTGGTATAATAATATCACAGTGCAAACTAGGATAAGCAAAGACTAAAAAATTCATCATCAGAAGTCCAGAAGAAAAAAATAAAAAGAGATAAATCCTAATACATTTTCCAAGTTCTGTCTTTGCCCTCAAATACATGAAAATAAGAGAATAAAGTTAATCACTAATCCATTATACTTCTATTATTACATACCTAGGAGATGTGTCCAGATGTTGCCTGTCTCTGTGTGTATTCTGAAAATGCTCTTGAAACAGGCCCGGAAAGAAGGCATAGGAGGCCGGTGTCCATGTAGAAGAAAGTCATTATCTTTAAGCCAGTCTGGCAGCACATCATGAGGGATTACTCGCCATCGGCCTTCCCATACCTGGTGTTATTAAACATCTTTGTAATTTTAGTTGTCCATTTAGTAACAATGGTCCCAAACAACTCTCTCTCTCTTACTATTTTGTTTTATAGTAGAGAAACTAAAACAGACTGATAACAAATTTTTTTTAGTGGGAGGTTTTCTGAGGAAAGAGTAAACAAATTTACAGAACATGCCCTAAATGACCTTCATTTCAGTATGGCTAAAGGAGGGCCCAAAGTTGCACCCACATAGACCCTCCTCCCTACTTCACAATAGACTTTACTTCTGAAAAATCGCTATATTATTAATATGATCATTTTTATTTTTACTATTCTTGTTGGCAAAAAAATAATTGTATAGAACCACACTTTTGGCCGGGCATGGTGGTACATGCCTGTAATCCCAGCAGCTTGGGAGGTGGAGACAGGAGGATCGCAAGTTCGAGACCAGAGGCAGTCTGCTTAACTTAGCGAGACCCTGTCTCAAAAAGTAAAAAAAAAAAAAAAAGGGGGGGGGTGCTGGGAGGGCAGCTCAGTGGTCCAGCGCTTACAGAGCATACAAGCGCTTACAGAGCATACAAGCGCAAAGCCCTGGGTGCAACCCCTGGTACCGCGGAAAAAAAAAAAAAAAGAACCACACTTTTGTGCATTTTTCTTCCCTCGCTTACTCTCACTCCTTCTCCTTTCTCCACCACAGCAAATATGATGCAGGAGAAAAGAAAGAACATGGGGGTCAGAAAATATTTGGCTTCTGACATTAACTAGTTGTATGAGCTTTCATCAGTGAGAAAATCCACAAGCCTGTTTCCTCACTAATAAAATGAGGATAATAGTGCTTCATTTACCTAATAATAAAATTATGGGGATCACACAAAATGACATCCAGACTCCAGAGATGAATGTGCCTCCCTTGTAGCCACCCCAGAAGCTGTCACCTGTCTGATACTTGGTGATTAACGCACCCTCCTCCTCTTGCTGAAGAGAAAAAGAAGTGGCATATTAATAGTCCTTCAAGTTCCTTGGTCTCCTTTTCTCCCTTTTTCTATTGTCCCCGCTCACTGGGCTCTAGTAAAAAGGGAGTTGGGAAATTGGTATTCATTCCTTAGAAATCCATCAACTCTCCGTATCTTTTAATGTCCCTCTACCCAGAAAGCTCACACCACAGGGATCACTTAATCCAGAATTTGCTTCTTAGCCAGAAAGAATTAAGGAGAATGCTGGGCATGTGGTCTGCCTTCCAGTTAATGTGGACTCAGTAGTGCTTCCAGCCTATTACCCTATAAAGCATGAGTCCTGACTACAAATTGGCTCAGTGGGACTCACCTTCAGACAAGACCTTGCCCCATAATCCCTCAGGGGTCTATGACAACCAATACAGCTCAGCCACATAAACTTGGATCCTCAGCTGGGCATGGTGGCCCACACTATAATCCCAGCATCTTGGGAGGCAAAGGTAGGAGGATCGTGAACTCAAGGCCAGAGGCAGCTTGCATAGCTTAGCAAGACTACAACTCAAAAAATAAAAAAAACAGGCTGGGGGTGAAGCCCAGTGACAAAGCACTTGCTAAGTATGTGTGAGGCCCTGGGTTCAACACCCAAGTACTGGCCCTTCCCCCAACAATACAAAAATAAAAATATACCAAAACACTATCAAATCAATCATTCTCTCATCCTCTCTCTCCCTTACCTTCCAACTCAAAATTTGGGGCCCACAGTCACTGGTGCTAACCCAATTATTCCACATATGTTCCTAACATTCAATAAAATAATGCCAAAGACTAACCTACATCTTTAATATCTACTGCTGTTCATTCAGTCATCTCACCTATTGATGACAGACAGGTTCCAAGACCCCCTGTGGTTTACCAAACTCTGCAGATGCCCAAGTCCTTATATAAAAATGGCACAGTATTTGCATATAATCTATGCACATCCTTCTGTATAGTTTAAGTCCTATCTAGATTATGTATAATACCTAATACAATGTAAATGTTGTATAAGCAGTTGTTATACTGCATTGTTTAGAGTATAATGACAACAGAGAAAAATGTTTACATATTTAGTCAAATGGTGATCTTGTTTTCCCAAATATTTTCTTTTCTTGTCCTTTCCATTGAGATGGGGGCCTCATTATGTTGCCTAGGCTGGTCTTGAATTCATGGGCTCAAGTGATCTCCTGTGTTAGCCCTCCCAAGAAGCTGGGACTACAGGCATGTTGCCACCACACCAGGCTCTCCCAAGTATTTCTGATCTGTAGATCAGATGGCTGAGTCCACAAACACAGAACCCATGGATACAGAGGGCCAAACACACTACTACTTGTAAAAGTAGTTGAATGAGATCTTCCACAAGATTGGGGATGGAGGGAAAGAGAATGAAGGAGGGGGAAGGAGGGAGAGAGAAAGAAAAAGAGAGAAAGAGAGAAAAAGAGAAACAGAAGAGGGGGAAGAGAGGGAGGAAGAAAAGAAGGGAGAGAGAGAGAGAGAAAGATACTGGGGGGGATACTGAATTTTTTAAATCTAATATGAACTTTGGAAAGATCATTATTGTTGAGATTAACCTTTAAAAATGTTAATACTTATTTTTCTTTGGGCAAATTCTATTTTCTCAGAGGGACAGGAAGAGAGAAGTTAATGCCTGCTTTTGAGACAGGGCCTCACTAAATATCCCAGGCTGGCCTGGGACTTGCTAGGTAGCCCAGACTGGCCTCAAACTTGCAATCCTCCTAAAGGATTATGGGTGTGTCCCACACCCTAGGCAGATCCTTGAATCTTCAAGGCAGATCACCATGTGCTACAGCTCTGCTGTGACCAAACCAAAAGTGCCAATTTGCTGCCCAGCCACAAGTCAGATGCTCCCTTTTCATAGTCAGAATATGTTGAGTTTCTTACTATACATGTGTATTTGATGTCAGAGTGATTTCCCCCATTGCTTAGCAGTCTAGTGGTCTACTGAGCCAAGGAGCTACACTTCCTAATTATACTTCAGTGAGTGACATGTCCAACAGACACTACCCTAATGTTTAACGTGCAGCCATATGCTCAGTCAGCCAAATGCCAACACAAACAGGTATCCTTTTTACTCCCTGGAAAAAGAAGAATATGATCACAACTTAAATAAAGGAATATTTATTTATAAGCTTGACCAAGGCACTGCCTAAATTAAACATCTTAGCAATGGTCCACTATGTTTGTACTCGATCCTAAAATTTACATGCATATACACACACCAAATTTTTTTCATTATGCAGGGCATATTTCCAATTCCCACGTGGGTCTGGCTATGCTAATAAAATAGCAAAACTCTGAAGTCCAGAAAAAGAGACAAAGATCAAACTTGGAAATCTAACGACTAAACTATTTCCCTCATTCTTGTAAGAGAAGCTTTCCCAAAAGGAAAGGTATACCAGGAAGCCCACAGCACATCTCATTTTAAACTATTTCCTTGCTTCTCAGTCAGACATGGCTTGTTTTCAGGCCTGATCTTTGCATTGCCACACAAGGCAGAGCAACACTGGGAACACTGTCACAGGAGGCCCCTTTATTCTGCCCTCACAGACAAAACTGCTAGGGAATAAGGAAAATGGGACAGTTGATGTCCCATAGGAATTTTTCTTTTGTAACTTATAATTTGTAGTAAGCAAATGCCTAGCCTATCTATTCTTCCATTATCTGTTAAGCTGCAATTTTTATTTGCTCTCAGTTCAGAAAGGAACAAAAAGGCAGCCAGGTCAGCTTCAGTATCCCACTGATCTATAAATATTAAAACTCCCTAAAGGTCCAGACATTAAACATACAATTCTAAGTGACTCACATTTATTTTCTTTCTTTCTTTTTTGGGGACAACAGTCTCCACAAGAGTCTCGCCTGCAATTCACTATGCAGCCCAGGCTGGTTTTGAACTCATGATCCTCCTGCCTCAGCCTCCCAAGCACTGGGATTGTATGTGTGTACCACAACACCTAGCTCCAAATTTACTTTTGAAAAACCATATATCATATCTCGTTGTGCTAATTCTCCTGAGATGATGTTCACTAAAATGAATCTATTGTTCTGCTTGGCATTTCTGTCACCAATTTTCAAACACTGATTAAAATTTCCTGGGCTCTACAAAGACCTCTATATGTGTATACTTCCCCCTATCCCATACCCTAGTCCTTAGTCTTGGAAGAAATATCTATGTTCAAATCATAACGTTTTCATCCCCTTGGGCAACATATAGTATTCTAAATCAAGTGGCCTCAATTATTTCCAGCATCATTGTAAATACAGGAAAAGCTAAACTTAGTTTTCAGGATTTCACATTATATGAATAAAAAGTTTTTCTTTCATAAAATCCATGAAAAGCTACATATCATTAAAATTTCTCTCAAAATGCTCAAGAGTTCTCCGGAATGTTTAATAAATGAATTTATATACATACGGACATACAGACTTACACTGATTAGAGATCATACCTGCCACAGTATGATCTGATAAATCAAATGCCATAAAATCTACCAGTGTCTATCCTTGTTTTCTCTAATCAAGTAACTTCAATTCTAGTCATCATTTTTCCCTATTGTGGGAGGAATCCCACAATAGGGAATTAGACAATGGATTAAAAGAAAAAGATTAAATACACCAGATGAACTGCAAATACTGCCTATACATGAACACTGGGAAATTTCTATCTCCAAAGTAGTCTGATTGCCCAAAGAATCCCTAGAAAGAGTAACAGGTTTGCCAACCAGGTAAAATGCAGAATAGATTCAAAGGACATGGAGATAATATTTTTGTATCTCTAGCATCAACCACTCCCAACTGTTTCTTCTTGTTCTTATCTAATCCATAAGACATTTACTCTGTTAACCTACATCATGAAAGATTTGTTTCCCAAATGGATAATCCTGCTTTATCAGAACTTTATTATGGCTGCTGCACACAAACAAATGTATTCTGCCCTGAACAAGGTTAGAGTCAAGAGACTGTCTCTGTCTTCATCTTGCCATAGATTCTCCCCAAAGCAAACCAAAGGATAAAGGACTACCCCTTTCTCTAACAGTTTGTTTGGGAAGGGCTAAAGAGAGAGCATGGAAATGATAAGAAGCTGCAATCTTACCTTACAAACAAACTCTTCCATCCTTTCCATAGCATGATGGGCTTGTAAGAGAGGGGACATGCCCATAAACCCCTCATCCTCCTGAGCAGTGGCATCATTACACACCTGTTCCTCAGAGCTCTGCAAGGCAATCATAAAAACAGTCAAAGACAGGAGACTAGGAGCTAACTGACACAATCAACACACACTCTTTGCAAAATCAAAATGAAAAAAAATTAGGCCCAAAGCTTAAGTAACAATAATATAGTAAGTAAAGTCGTAAGTAAAGTCAGTTTGTTATAGACTTATTAGTTTTAAAAATGTACAACAGTTGTTCAATTCTTCTCTGACAGATGAACGAATTGTCTACTACAACAGCAAATTTAGTAGCAAATTCCTGGAGTAGATTTACAGGTTTCTTTTTGATTTTAAGAATTATTTTCATGCCGGGCACGGTGGCACACGCCTGTAATCCCAGTGGCTCGGGAGGCAGAGGCAGGAGGATCGCAGGTTGAGACCAGAGCCAATCTGCATAACTTAGTGAGACCCTGTCTCAAAAAGTTAAAAAAAAAAAAAAAAAGAAAAAGGGCCGGGGGTGCAGCTCGGTGGTCCAGCACTTGCAGAGCATGCAGGCATAAGGCCCTGGGTTCAACCCCCAGTACTGGGGGGAGGGGGTGGTGGATTATTTTCATGCCCGTAATTCCAGCGACTAGGGAGAATCATAAATCTGAAGCCAGAGGCAGCCTTTGGCCAGAAGCAGTGTAACTTAAACCCCATCTTAAGATAAAAAAATTTTAAAAATGAGTGCTCATAGTAGAACACTTGCAAAGTACCTGCAAGGACCTAGGTTCAACCCCTCCCAGGGACCCAGGGCCCAGGACCACCCCTCCACGACAACAGGAATTATTTCCACAGACCACATAATGTTATAAAAAGCTGAGAAATTACCAAGGGAAAAATCTCCAAGAATCCCCACCCAGTCCATATAAAGTAAATACATAAGACTGTGAGGCTATGTAGAAAGTGTTCTCGGGGTAAAAGGAAGAGAGAACATTTACTAGCACCTTTTTTTGGCAGTGCTGGAGATTGAACCCAGGGCCTCATGAATGTGAGGAAAGTGCTCTCACCACCAAGCCACACCCCAGCCCTTAGTGTTTACTAAGTTTTAATGGCCAAGCACAGAGGAAAGGGCTTTATATAGGTCATCGAACTTAATCCTGACAACCAACTTATTACATAAGTATTCTTGACCCCATTTAACATGGAATATGAGGGAAAGAGGTTAAATAAGTTACCCAAACTTAAAGCTAGTAAAGTAGGGAAAAAAATTCCAAAACTCATTGTCCTTATATATTCTTAACAAAATGATTAATTTGTCCAGAAACCTGGAACAAGAAGTGACAATCTGGTGATGTCTTAGGGATAAATCACTAAAATTAAGATTTTTGGCCAGGCGTGGTGAGGCATGCCTATAACCCTAGCACCCAGGATGGTGAGGCAGGAGGATGGAAAGTTTGAGGCCAGTCTGGACTATAAAGACCATGTCTTAATAAAGGAGAGGGGAGGAGAAAGAGGAAGGGAGGATAGAAGGGAAGAGAGAAAAAAGAAAAAGGAATTAAAAGCCAGTTGTAATGGCACATACCTAGCCAGCTATTTGGGAGGCTAAGGGGCAACTCAGTAAGACCTGGTGGGAGGGGAGGGGAGATGTGAAGAGGTGAGAAGCAAAGGGAGGGAAGGAGATGGGGAGGAAGGGTGGTGAAAGGAAAGACAAAAGGAGGGGCAGGCTGGTGATGTACCTTGGTGACCAAGCACTTGCCTAGCATGTGGGAGGCCCTGGGTTCAGTCCCCAGGGAAAGGGAAGGGAGGAGGAAGAAATATTTTATTTTCCTCCTCTTTGAGTTAATAACTAGATGCTACTGTAAGGCAACATGTTAGACACAATACATACCCAATCTTTGGCTTTAGAAAACAGCATATTCTCCACTTAAACATCTTTCTTTACTCCAATAAAACCTCTCTCCCTTCAATGCCTGGCCCATCATATTATTACCTGTTTAAAACCTTTCCCCAACTAATCTAGCCTAGTGTTTCTCAACCTTTCTTTCATTACTACCACCCTCCACCCCAGTTGTTATTAGGTGCCATCAAGTCAGATCCGACTCATAGCAACCCTATGTACAACAGATTAAACACTGACACTGTGCCACGCCTGGCACTATTGTCAGTGCTTCTCTGCTATTCATAGGGTTTTCAATGGCTGATTATTTTAGAGGGCCTATGGCACCTGGCATTCCCAAGCCAGGTTTCATCAGATTTCATCAGATGTCAGGGTGGTACAGTGGTAGACCTCCATCCCAGTTGTTGTTGTTGTTGTTAGGTGCCATTGAGTAGGTATCCGGCTCATAGCGACCCTCATAGGGTTTTCAATGGCTGAGTGTTTTGGGATTGCCTTGGGAGTGGACTGCCAGGTCCTTCTCCCATTTTTTGCGGTGCTGGGAATTGAACTTGGGACCTCAGAGACTGTAGCGCAGTGCTCTACCAATTGAGCTAAATCCCAGCCCCTCCATCCCAGTAGCACTTTCAAATTAGTTCCCCCATTTCCAAAACATTTTAATAGCCTGGATATACTGTTTACGTATGGTAGATGTGTGAAGGTCACTATAGTATTTAATACTCTTCCCCCTTCCCAACTATCAATTTCCATCAGAGAAAAGCATATACTACCCAACCTATAGCAACTGCCTCCTCTTCTGGCCTCTTCACCACGTAAGCCTGAGCCCTTTATTTGACAACTAATAGGGCCTGGGGTTTAGATCAGTTGGTAGAGCGCTGCTCTGTGCACTCTAAGGCCCTGGGTTGGATCCCCAGCATCACAAAAACGGGAGAAGGGTGTGGCAATCAGCCATCGAAAACCCCATGAGCAGCAGAGAAGCACCCACATAGTGCGGGGAATGG
Source organism: Pedetes capensis (assembly GCA_007922755.1). NCBI lineage: Eukaryota > Metazoa > Chordata > Mammalia > Rodentia > Pedetidae > Pedetes > Pedetes capensis. The sequence goes on along the minus strand of VMDO01000906.1, from coordinate 72,149 downwards.
CACAGTGTCAGGGAGTATTTCGTTCTGTTGTACTTAGGGTCATTAGGAGTCAGACCCAACTCAATGGCACCTAACAAAAACAACAATATGAATATATCATAACTCGTTTTTTTCCTTACACTGTTTTAACGTTTGATAGAATTTTACTGGCATATCGTTTCTTAAACTAGATTTAAGTATCTACTTCTTTTTTTGCCCATGGTTCCCAAAACATACTTTTGTTGTTGTTGTTGTTGTTGTTGTTGTCGTTGTTGTTGTTAGGTGCCGTTGAGTTGGTATCCAACTCGTAGCGACCCTCTGTACAACAGGGGAAACACTATTGTCAGTGCTTCTCTGCTGTTCATAGGGTTTTCAATGGCAGATTGATTTTTGGGAGGGGGTTACCAGGTCCTTCTCCCAAGCCTACAGTTTCTGGTGTTCCCAGGCAGTCTCCCATCCAGGTACTAACCAGGCCCGACTCTGCTTAGCTTCCGAGATCTGATGGGATCGATGCCACAGGGCTACAGCTGCTGGCTGTACTTATACAATGGCTAAATAAATGAATGCTTTGGATAGGCAGGTCAGCTCTGGCATTAGCAGGTGATATGGAAGAAAAGGGGGCTGAAAATGGCTCCAGTTGTTCCTTCAAGAAGCTGCCACTCCTTCCTTGGGATTCTGAGGACATTGGAAGGACATTTTCAAATAGATTCCACACCCTACCCAAGCCCTCAATCTATTTACAAAACAAAGAACCTAGGCTCAGGTCACACTAGGTCCCAGAGCTGGATACCCCTGGCTGATGTCACACTGGGCATTCCCCAGTTTGAACAACACTAGAGCAAACATGTACCAGTGCTCTCCTCTTTCTTGAGCTCTTTCTTCCATTTTCTCTGCTCTTCTCCAGGGACTGCATGTCTGTCTCTCTCTTTGGTCTGCTTGCCATCCTGTCTATCCAAGGCACCTTTCCTTCTAAAAGCCTGCCTAACTCTTCTGTACTCTGTAGCTTCTTCACCTTCCCTTAGGGAACAGAGGTATCTTATGAAGATCCACCCAGGGAAGGCAGGTTTTTCCAAGTTCCTTTGCACATTTACCTAAACCTCAAGTGCCTCAGTTTTCCCTGAATTCCTTAAAGATGTACTATTGTTAATAAACCTATTCCATGCTCTCTACTGTAACTTCTGTATTGGGTACAAATTCTTTTATATGCTGGACACAAGGACTAGGATTTTGCGGCCCGATTCTGGGACCTGCCTCTCTCCACTCCCTGAAAATCTCTGGTAACACTTCAAAAGATTTTCAACAAAAAGTTAAAAAGGACTGTGCCTAAACATAAAAATGATAAAATGTCATTAAAAATAGATCACATGAAAACTGCACATAGACAATAGCTTAAAATGACTAGGAAACAACTTTTAAAGTAGAAAATTATATATAATATACAAAATTGCTCAAATATTTATGTAAGTTTAGCATGTATTTGACTTTTTTTTTCTTTTTTTCTCCAGTACTGGAGATTGAACCCCAAGGTCACACATATTTATGTGTGCTATGCTACTGAGCCACACCTGCAGCCCCTTTTTAATTTTTAATTTTTTGAGACAATCTACCAAGTTGCACAGGACATCTCTGGCCTTGAACCTGTGATCTTCCTACCTTAGCCTCCTGAATCACTGGTATTATACGTGTGCATCACTGTACCACACTTTGTATTTGACTCTTCACAAAGAGAAGAAAAAAGGATTCAATTTTTATGTAAGGGGTACTTACAACGTAAGGGGTATTTATAACGTGGCTTTACTGAAAGCACTGTAGACCCTCAAGAAGCATCTGAAGGTCTTCAGTCTTTTTCCTAAACCTGCAGTCAGTTTAGATCTAGGAAGCTGTAACTGATAAACATCTTTTTGACAAGTACATTCAGAATTTAGGATATATGATCTGGGATGAACATCCACCAGGAGCCAAGAAAAGTGTGTATTTACTAAGTATGCTTTAGGAAAACATGGCTTGCCATAACAGATTAAGTGACTCTGAAAGCTGGTGTGCTGTGACACACACACCTATAATCCCAGCAACTCAGAAGACTGAGGCAGGAGAATTGCAAGCTTGAGGTAGACTGTACAATTTAGTGAGACTCTGTTCACCCCCCCCAAAAAAAAGGAATGAATGAATGAATGAATGGATAAGGGATATCTGGTGGTGCAGCTCAGTGGTAGAACACTTGCCTAGCATGCACAAGGTCCTGGGTTCAAACTCCCAGTACTACAGGAAAAAAACAAAAACAACAACAACAAAACCAAAGAGTGGCTTTGATAATGGATAGAGCCTATAACGGTTTGACAAATAAGTATTGTTTTATCTGTAAAATGGCTTTAACAAAATTGTATCTATACTACAGATGTTTGATGATTGAAGATGTCAGCGGTAGTTAGGGCCCGCCCTGAGGAATTCCCCTACGTGGGATCTCCTTGCAGGTGAAACCAGGTCCTTGTTCGTAGAAAAGAATTCCAAGATGAGGCAGAGAATGAAGCAGTTTAGAGTTTATTAGATAAAGGGTAAGAGATACCACATGCTTTAGAGCAAAGTGCAGGCATACAGAGAGAGACACAAATAGGTATCTTCACAACAGATGTGTGTGTGTGTGTGTGTGTGTGTGTGTGTGTGTGATTTGGGGGATTTTGAAGTTACAATGCTTAATGAAGTCCCGCCCGGTCGGTGGTATAGATTTACAGACAGGAAAAGGAGCATTGTTAAAATGCCTAGATTGGGACAGTCAAGGAAATTCTTACTACATCTAGTCACAAAGAAATCACCTAGGCTCATTAATTTTAATTGCAATCTATAATGTGGTATAGTTAGAGAAGCACTGGTTTCTAGGCAAGCAGATCTCACAACAGCTGTCTTTTATGGTTGTGCTGGAATTCTTGGTGACAAGAGTCAGACCAGCTCCTGGGGTGAAAAGCCCTTTCCTTCCCATGTCCCTCAAATTTTATGTGTGTTTGTCTTGCCTCAAAAGATGGCAAACAAAAAGAAGTATTATGAATCCTAGATTCAGAGGTGGAGTAAATTATGATTTTTAATATTATAATGATAGGCTAGGTGCTGAGTACACTGAAGCATGTATCACAACCTCCTGGAAAAGACATAGACAAACAAACTATGGTAGTGAGCTACAGAACAGTAAGAATAAGGTCTGATGCAGAGAGAAAATAGTTAACTTTGGAAGTTTTTCAAAAACACAGGGAGTATGAAACAAAGAATATGGTAATTTAGCATGGCTGCAGCAAAAAGTAAATGTGACATGAGGCTAAAAAAGATAAGTATGGAAATAAGTGTCCATCAACAGATGACTACATAAATCAAAATGAGGCAGAATGTTACCGAACCTTAGAAAGTAATCAAGTTCTGATGCCACTGTAACAGTGTAGTTCCGTGGAAGGAATATTTATACCATAAATGTGAAAGTACACAATAATGTCCAGAATGACGTGTATTAAGTTGGTTATTTTGGAGAACTGGGATGTGAGGTGATGAATTGGGGGCTTTTGTTTTTGCCTCCCATCAGTCCTTTCCCTAATCTTTTAATGATTCATCCTTTTCACATATCCTCTGAAAGAACCCCTCCTTCTCCTCATGTTCATATGAAATTACCTGCAGACAAGGAATGTGTTTATCTAAAGAGAAAATGCAGCTGCTGGCCCCAGGAGGTCAAGACCCATTTTTGTTGTTCTTATTTTAGAATGGGTCCTGCTATACAGCCCATGGTGGCATTCACTTTGAGCTCTTCCTGCTCCATCCACTTCCTGAGTGCTGGGATTACAGGTGTGCTATCACACATGACTTTGGAGATCAAATTGTGAAGAGGAAAAGTTGGTGCACTGAAGACAAATATTCCACTCAGCCTGGGGATTTCCAGCCCATTTTCTCACTGTAACCTTAGGTGGTGGTTGTTAGGTGCCATCAAGTCAAGTCCAACTCATAATGACCCTATGTATAGCAGATTGAAACACTTCTCGGTGTGCCAGGCACACAATCTTATTTATATTTAAGCCCATTGTTGTAGACACTGTGTCAATCCATCTGGTGGAGGGTTTTCCTTTTTTCCATTAACCTGCCACTCTCCCAAACATGATGTCCTTCTCCAGGGATTGGTCTTTCCTGACTACATGTCCGAAATATGTAAAACTCAGTCTGGCCATTCTTGCTTCCAAGGAACACTCTGATTACACTTCTTCTAGGATAGATTTGTTGGTTCTTTTGGCAGTCCATGGTATATTCAATAGATGTCTCTAGCACCATAATTCAAAAGCATCGATTCTTTTCCTGTCTCCTTTGTTCAATGTCCAGCTTTCACAACCATATGATGTGACTGAAAATACCATGGCATGAGTCAGGCACACCTTCGTCTTCAATGTAACATCTTTACTTTTCAATATTCTAAAGAGATCTTTTGCCACAGCTTTTCCTAGAGCAATGTGTCTTTGGATTTCTTGACTGCTGCTTCCACGGGTGTTGATTATAGAGCCAAATAAAGCAAAATCTTGGATAACCTCAATCTTTTCTCCACTTACTGTGAAGTTGCATGCTGACCCAGTTGTAACGGCTTTTGTTTAGTTGATGTTTAGTTGTAACACATATGGCAGGCTATGTTCTTTTATCTCCATCAGTAAATGTTTTAAATCCTCTTCACTTTCAGGGGTCCAATAAAAGCCCTTCCCACTCTCTGAGCCCTTGAAAATGGAGATTTGAGACAAGGAGGGCTCCTTCATTTTACTTAGGGCTGGCTTTGAATGAACCTGTTTCCTTTCATCAACTATTGTCTCCCAGGTTTTCGGTCTAGAAACACTACGACATGGATGAACCTCAAAAACATGTTGTTGTTAGGTGCCAAAGAGTCGGTGTCCAACTCAGCAACCCAATGTACAAGAGGTGAAATAGTATTGTCAGTGCTTCTCTGCTATTCATAGGGTTTTTGATGGCTGGTTGTTTTTTGGGAATGGGTTGCCAGGTCCTTCTCCCAAGCCTACAGCATCAGGTGTTCCCAGGAGGTCTCCTATCCAAGTACTAATCAGGTCTGACTCTGTTTAGCTTCCAAGATCTGACAGGATTGGACACGATAGTGGTATGGCTGCAGGCTTAAAAACATTATGCTAGCCGGGCATGGTGGTGCACGCCTATAATCCCAGTGGCTTGGGAGGCAGAGGCAGGAGGATCGCAAGTTTGAAACCAGAGGCAGTCTTCGTAACTTAGCGAGACCCTGTCTCAAAAAGTAGAAAACTAGGCTGGGGATGCAGCTCAGTGGTCCAGCACTTCCAGAGTATGCAAGCGTGAGGCACTGGGTTCAACCCCCAATACCAAAAAAAAAAAAAAAGAAATTATGCTAAGTAAAATATGTCACACTCAAAAGGACAAATGTTGTAGAATTGCACTTAAATATCTAGAATAAACAAATTCACAGAGGGACAGAGATTCGAGGTTACCAAGGGTTGGGGTAATGAAGGAAAGGAGAGTAGTTCAGTTTCTATTAGAAGCAATAAAGAATTTTTGGAAATAAATATGTTAGGTAGATTAGCTTAGATATTAACAAACAAAATAGGAGGAGGAGGAGATTCTGACTGACTTCCACATTCAGCCATGATGGATGAAACCACACGTTTTCTAATGGACCCCAAGCCCTAATCCAAGATGAATGGCTGCCTGAGTATAAGGAAAGGCAGATCTTCCCAAGATCTCTATTGGCTCATCCTTCTGAAATATTCCAAACAAGTCCAATGAACCATTTTATGAAACAAAGATCCCAGGCGCCATATGTCCTAAACCACAACAAAGGGTTTTTCCAGCATAGAGTAATAAGTTCCCACCTCAAGGCTCAGTGATTTTGTCTTCTTGAGCTGACTTTTGAAATCATCTGCTAAGTTCTTTGACCTGTCATTTCTTCCTTTTACTTTAGCTGCTCAACAATCAAGTCTAAGTTTCAGAGTCTCTTTTGACACATCATGTGATCTTTTCTTTTTTCCTGTCCTTTTAATAACCTTTTGCTTTCCTCATGAATAATGTCTTTGATGTCATGCCACAACTTGTCTGGTCGTTGATCATTTTCCAGGATCATCATTAGTGTATAATGCATCAAACTCTTCTTGAGGTAGTCTCTGAACTCAGGTAGGATATACTCAAGGTCATACCTTGGCTCTTATACACTTGTTCTAATTTTCTTCAGTTCTAATTTTCTTCAGTTTCAGTTTGCATATGAGCAGTTGATGGTGGAACAGTTGATCCACAATCAGTACCTGGTCTCATCTGACTTCTGATATTGAGGTTTCCATTGTCTCTTTCCACAAATATAGTCAATTTGGTTCCTATATGTTCCATCTGGTGAAGTCCATGTGTACAATCATCATTTATGTTGATGAAAAAATGTATTTGCACTGAAAGTTGTTGGTCTGACAAAATTCTGTCATGTGATCTCCTGCATCATTTCTGTCACCAAGGCCATATTTTCCAGCTACTGAGTCTTCACCTTTATTTCTAACTTTTGCATCCCAAACACCAATAATTATCAATGCATCTTGACTGCATATTCAACTAATTTCAGACTGCAGAAACTGTTAAAAATCTTCCACTTCTCCATTTGTGGCCTTAGTGGTGGGTGCGTAAATTTGAGTAAGTCATATCAACTGGCTTTCCTTGTAGATGTACAGATATTACTCTATCACTGACAGCACTGTACTTCAGAACAGATCTTGAGATGTCTTCTTTGATAATGAATGCAACCCATTTCTTTTTAAGTTGTCATTCCCGGCATAGTAGACCATATGATTATCTGATTCAAAACGGCCAATACCAGTTCATTTTAGCTCATTGATGTTTAATGTGCTCTATTTCACTTTTGATGATTTCTAATTCTGTTAGATACATACTACACACATTCCACATTCCAGTTATCAAAGGATGGTTATAGTTGTTTCTTCTCATTTTGAGTTGTGCCACATCAGCAAAAGGGGGTCCCAGGGGCTTTACTCCCTGCTCATTATGAGGGTCCACTATACTTTAAGGAGGCAACTCTTCCCCAGTTGTCTTCTGAGTGCCTTCCAATCTGGGAAGTTTATTTTCCAGGACTATGTGTTTTTCTGCTATTCATAGGGTTTTCAATGGCTAATTGTTTTAGGAATGGGCTGCCGGGTCCTTCCCCCTAATCTTAGTCTGGAAGTTCAGTTGAAACCTGTCCACCATGGGTGTCCCTACTGGCATCTGAAATACTGGTAGCATAGGATTCAGCATCCTACCAACATGCAAGCTCCCACAGTATGGCAAAGTGACAGACAAGTGTGGGGTTCAATCCCCAACAGGGGAAAAAAAAAAAAAGCCTAGCCAACTGTCTATCAGTAAGAGAATGGACAAGCAAGTGTTAGGTATTCATATAAAGGAATAATCAGTAATCAAAAGTAAAATATATCATAGATGAGTAACAAAAATATGTTGAATGTAAAAAGACAAACATAAGAGTATGCATTTTATGCTTCCATTCATATTAAATTCAGAAACAGAGAAAACAATCTCTTGTGATTACCTCTGGCAGAGGTCTGGTGGAAAAAGGACATAAAGAAGGTTTCTGAATCTTGATCTGTGTGATAGTCATATATATGGAAAGTGTCACTGCACTGTACATTTAGGATTTAGGTATTTAATTATGTTTAAATTACCCTTCAAATAAAGACTTTTAAAACAAAAAGGGGTAGGGAGTAAAAGTAGGGATAAGCCTCTTTGTTTTTTCTTTTTGTTTTTTGTTTTGTGGTACTGGGATGTTGAACCCAGAGTATCAAGCATGCTTTTACAGACACTTTACCATGGAGCTGCACCTCCAGCCCATTTTTTACTTTTCATTTTGAGACCATCTCACTAAGTTATGCAGGCTGCCTCTGGCCTAAAACTTGCAGTTCTCATGTCAGCCTCCTGAGTTGCTAGGGTTATAGGCATACACCAAGAACCTGGCTGAACCAGCTCTTTAAAGGCTTTTGATATAAGGGGTTTTAGGCTATCCTATAGGTAAAGATGAAGACACGAGGTTGAAGCAAGCTGTTCACTAAATCTGCATTTATAAACAATTACTTCGGCAACAAAAAGAAGTGCAGGAAAGGAGAAAAAAATACTTCAACAATCTAAAGCAGTAGTTCACAACTAGTGGCAATTTGTCCCCTGCCTGCAATAGGCACTTATAAACCGCCTTTACTAAAAAGTACTGTCTCACGGGAGGCATGTGAAGGTCTCCAGCCTTTGTCCTAAACCTGTAGCCACTTTGGATCCAGGAAAGTTTAAGCGATAAACATAGCAAATACAGCAATAACACCTTCCTGGAATTCCTGAAATCAACCTCTGAGCAAGACTGCTTAATTATGCCTATCTCTTGCCCCAGTCCCTTACTCCTCCTCTACTTAAACCCAAAGCTCCTGTAAGCTCACTGAAGACGAACTTGGGGTCACGGGACTCCTTTAACTGCTCCTTTTCCCAGCATGCACATTGATTAAATCTCCTCCCTACTTTTCATAGTTTCTTGCCTCTTTAATTGGCACACTGGGGACGGGTGGCTGAGCCTAATTCTGGGAATTGGGGCTTCACTTTAAACTATGGTCACACACCCAGGGAACATTTTGAGTCATTTTACTGTTGCCAAGTAGGGGAAGTGCTAGCAGCATCTAGTGGGTTGCCTATAATGCATAGCACAGCTTCCTACAACAAAGAACTATCTTGTAAAAATGTCAACGGTGGGTGAGAAACTCTGAACTAAAAGAGAAAGGGGAGAGTGTACATCTGTAATCCCAGCACTCAGGAGGCTAAGGCAGAAGGACTGTAGGCTTGTGGAACTATGCAGTGAGTTCTAGGCAGACTGGGCTACTACTGAGACCTTGTCTCAAAAAAAGGAAAGAAGGAAGGGAGGGATGGAGAGGGAAGGGACACAGGGTCTATACACCTTGAATTGTATATGCTACAGTACACTGTTGAGTGTCCACATCAGAAAAACAAGAAAATACATATACATATGCTAATAAGTGCCCCCCACGTTTGTCACCTTGTTGTACTGTGGGAGCTTTAAGCTATGTTACCAGTATTTCAGATACCAGCAGGGCCACCCATGCTGGACAGGTTTCAGCTGAGTTTCCAGACTAAGACATACTAGGGAGAAAGACCCAGCAGCCTATTCTCAAAACAATTAGCTATTAGGAAACCTAATGTGCTAAATCTTAGGGATAGCAGAGAAGCACAGTCAAATATAGTGCCAGAAAATGAGACCCCCGCCCCAGGCTGGAAGGCATTCAAGAAATGACCAGGGAGGAGCTGTCTTGTTAAAGTAGAGCTGCCCTTAATGATGAGGATGGAATAAAGCCCCTGGGACCTTCTTTTGCTGATGTGGCATGACTCAAAATGAGAAGAAACAGAGTGGCTGCCAACAACAGACTCAAAAAGATCGCGTGCATGGCACAGTGTTGGGTAGTGTTTCATTTTGACGCAATGGCACCGAACAAAAAAATAAGTGAGCTATTAAGTGCTTCCTAGTGCTAGAGCTGGGGCTGGGATTTAGCTCAGTTGGTAGAGCGCTGCACTGCAGTCTCTGAGGTCCCAAGTTCGAGTCCCAGCACCGCAAAAATGGGAAAAGGGCCTGGCAATCCATTCCCAACGCAATCCCGAAACAGTCAGCCATTGAAAATCCTATGAGGGTTGCTATGAGTCGGATACTGACTCGAAGGCACCTAACAACAACAACAACAGTGCTAGAGCTGGGACTGGGATTTAACTAAATTGGTACAGCACCGCTCTGCAGTCTCTGAGATCACAGGTTCAATTCCCAGCACCACAAAAGTGGGAAGACAGAGCAATCCACTCCCGAGGCAATCACAAAACAATCAGCCATCCAAAACCTTATAAGGGTCACTATGAGTCAGACGGGCTGGGATTTAGCTCAGTTGGTGGAGCACTGCGCTGCAGTCTCTGAGGTCCTGAATTCAATTCCTAGCACCGCAAAAATGGGAGAAGGACCTGGCAATCCACTCCCAAGGCAATCCCGAAACAATCTGCCATTAAAAACCCTATGAGGGTTGCTATGAGTCGGACACGACTCGATGGCACCTAACAACAACAACATGAGTCAGACATGAGTCGACGGCACCTAACAACAACAACAGTGCTGGAGCTAAATCGTAAATATTCATTTGAAAACTTTAGGGGCTGAGGATATAGTTCAATGCTAGAGCACCTGCCTAGCAGGTCCTGGCGCCCAATCCCTAGCACTGTAAAAAATAAATAAATAAATAAATATCACAAAAAATTTCATTGAACAGCTACCATAATTTAGCTTAGTTGGTAGAGTGCTTGCTCTGTGTGCTCTTGACATCCTGGGTTCGATCACAAGCACCCCAAAACAAGAGAAGGACCTGGCAGCTCAATCCTGAAACAATTACCCATTGAAAACTCTATGAATAGCTAGAAGCACTGACATAAGATCAAGCATGGCACAGTGTTGGGGAGTATTTCCTTCTGCTGTACATATTGTCCCTAAGGGTTGGACCCAACTCGACTACACCTAACAACATGTTATAATTGAGGACCCTGAGGTTAAATGATTTGTTCAAGGTCCCCACACCTAGAAAATGCCAGAGTCAGAGCCAGGCATGGTCACACGTGACTGTTATCCCAGCGACTTGGGGGGCTGAGGCAGGAGGAAGGATCACAGGAAGACTAGATGCAGCCTGTGTAACTTAGAGAGAAGCTGACTCAAATAAAAAATGGACTCTGGGTGCATCCTGGTGGTAGAGCACTTACAAAGTATGTGTAAAGCCCTGGGTTCAACCCCGAGTATCACCAAAACCAAAACAAAACAAACCAAAAAAATTAAATGAATAAAATAAAAAGACAGAGTTAGAAGTTTAACTCATTTCCATAAACATGGTTCCAAAGTTCATGCTATATCCACTACATTCAGTTTTTTAGTTGTGAAATTGCCCTATTGGGGTGTGGGCAATAACTGTCATTTGGCCAAAAGACCAAAACAAATACAAGGCAGGAGCTGCTTGGCACAGAAATGTAGGGCAGCAAAAATGACTGTGCAAAGCAAAACTATACAAAACACCCTTTAATGATCAATGAGGGAACCTTAACAAGTTTTATCAAAACATTAAAAAGTTTTAAATGTATAGGGGAAGGAAGGAAGGAAGGAAGGAAAGGTGGGTGGGTGGGTGGGTGGGTAGAGGGAGATGGGGGGAGAGAACAGGTAAAATAGTATCTATTAGTCTATTATTAAAAAAAACTATATGGAGCCAGGCGCAGTGGCGCACTCCTGTAATCCCAGCAGCTCGGGAGGCGGAGGCAGGAGGATCGCAAGTTCAAGACCAGAGGCAGTCCACCTAACTTAGCAAGACCCTGTCTCAAAAAGTAAAAAACTGGGCTGGGGGTGCAGTTCAGTGGTCCAGCACTTGCAAAACATGCAAACGCAAGACCCTATGTTCAACCCCCAGTACTGGAAGAAAAAAAAAAATCTGGAATAGTTTGGAAGATGCTTACCTTCTCACATAGCTTATGAAAAGTGTCTTTTCTACATCTTGGGAAACTGTCAGTATTTTGTCAGTTTGGGTTATTTTATTCTTTCCACTTTTTTTGGGGGGGGGGCGGTACTGTGGGTTGAACCCAAGGCCTGCGCTTGCATGCTCTGCAAGTGCTGAACCACTGAGCTGCACCCTCAGCCTTTTTTTTTTTTTACTTGTTTTTGAGACAGGGTCTCGCTAAATTACACGGACTGCCTCTGATCTAGAACTTGCGATCCTCCTGCTCCTGCTCCTGCTCTGGCCTCCCGAGCCGCTGGGATTACAGGCGTGCACCACCACGCCCGGCCTATTCTTTCCACTTTCATGTGACAAAGTATCTTTGAAAGTTCTTTAATGTGGCTTGCTTTTTTTTTTTTTTCCAGCTGACCTTTTTATGCTGGCCAGATTGCCTTCACTAAATTATTCTGTCTGCATATCTAGAATATCTTAAGTGGTGGCCTTGTCAACATTCCCAGGGGCAACTATTTCATCTATAACTACATTTACATTTGATTTAACCTTCCCTGTATGAATTATTGTTTTTGCTTCTTTGCTTCGTATTTGTCTTTGTTGGCCAATTCCTTCATCTGATTATCTATTTTGGCAAAGTCACTTATTGGGAGACAAGGAAATAACAAATTTTGTTGTCTGTGCATTAACAGAACTATAAAGTGTGCAAGAACCAATAGATGACAAACTTTGAAAGAAGTGACCCAACTAGTACCTGATCAGGACGCACATCTATTATTTGCATGGCAATCTGGGGACTGAAAAGATAGCAGTTTTGTGTTTTGTGCAATTACAATAAACATACCACGATAACTGAAATTTGAACCATGTTGTTGAAAGGACCAGTGCTATTTAACCAAACCTTGGTAACTGAACCTCATGCATACTGGAACTTCACAAAGCATGAGCTGTCTATATGCATGCTCTCTTTTTATCTTTTACAACTACCCTTTCTATCCAAAATAGTACTTCTAAAAAAGTTATTCTCTCTGGGCGTGGTGGCGCATGCCTGTAATCCCAGTGGTTTGGGAGGCGGAGGCAGGAGGATTGCAAGTTCGAGACCAGAGGCAGTCTGCAAAACTTAGCGAGACCCTGTGGGCTGAGGGCGCAGCTCAGTGGTTCAGCACTTGCAGAGCATGCAGGTGTGAGGCCCTGGGTTCAACCCCAGTACCAAAAAAAAAAAAAAAAAAAAAAAAAGTTATTCTCAATTTATTCAAGTTATTCTCCCAATAGCAAGAACAAGAATTTCACTATGCATTACATTTTTAAGATTTGTAACTACGTTCAGCTTGTCAGTACTTTTATTAATAAATGCCACCAATAATTCTGTCTCCAATGGTCCAGTGTATAACAAGGCAGAGTATTAAAATGACAGTTAGGCATATGTTTCAGTAAAGATAAATACCTCCATCCATTCCAACATGTCAGCAAGATTTCATAATTTTTATGAAAGAAATTTCTTTTAGAAGTGTAAAAGTATTAATGAGTCTATTGATTTACCAAGTATACTCCCAATTCTCACCACCCTTTAATGGAACAGTCCAAACATGTCTTCAAAGAATAAGTGCTTAAAATCATAGACCACTATCAGTTATTTATTGTATTCAAGCATTATGGTGTTGCTAATTAGGGATCTGCATCGTATATGGGTGGGGGTAAACACAGTTCCCTGGTTTAGATAGAGGATAACAAGAAAGAACAAGGTGGTAGAGTTAAACATTGGCTAGGACACAGAATAAAAAATACTTACCTTACAGTACACAGGCAACATTGTAACTATGGCCACAAAACTGATGGTTTTAGCATATGCTTGGCAATATATTTATAACAGTCTCTGCCTTCTGATATTACCTCCAGAAAACTACCCTGTCCTGAGTGGAATTACTACTTTCAATTGCCCAAAGATCTCATTTTCAATAAATTGTATCTACAGTGAATGATGACATGCAAGTATTAAATACATGCTGTGTCTGCTTCTGTTGTCATCTCTTACCATAGCACCTTTATTAAAACAAATTATGAAGAGAAACAGGACACTGTGAAATATTAGACAATTAAGCAAAATTGAAGCTGCTTAAAATAGACATAAAACTTAATTCTCCAGTGTTTCCTATGAGTAAACTACTATATTTAAACTTGAAGTCAATGGGTTGGAGTGAGTACAAAGACACTTTAAAATAATTTTCCCCTCCGACATTCAATAAAGTCCATCTGTGAGAAGACTATTAGAGATAAAACTGTTGTTTCTCAAAATACAATGACATCTAACTCTGATGACCCATCCAATGCATAACTTAAAACAAAAACTTCCTAGAGTATGTTTTACCTTTGGAAAGACAGAGAACCATAGTGACAAAGACAAAAGGCCTTTAAAACCAGTATTAATGTGAATATGAAAGTAATTCTCAAGCCTATTAAGCATTTGTTTGTCTTAAGATGAATAAAAATAATTCACAAACTTATTAAGCATTTATCTGTTTCAGCCCAACTCAGTTTACTATAGCAATTCAATTTAATAAGTATTAAGATGATTAAAAATAAGATGAATATAGTCTGCCTTTTGTAGGCTTACAATCTAACAAGGGGCTGGATTAGCTATGTAAATGGCTATCATGGAAATAATGTTCAGCCAGTTCAAAGATAGAGACTGGTGCTCAGGGAAAGTTTCACAGGGATAGAATTTTGGAAAGATAGATAAAGGAAGATAACCAAGAGGAAAAAGCAAAAGTACTAGTTGAAGGAAAGAGACTAGCTCAACTGAAGCTTCAGATATATTTCAGAGAGCAGCAAAGCATAAGTGATATGCTAAAAAGAGTGCTTAAAGACAGCACACAAAGCACCACAGAGACTCACAATCACAGAACCACCCACAATTAGAAGGAAAAGGTCATGAAATGGTCACACAGCCTAGCAGCAACATATCTTTGATTAAAATTCGTTTGCCTTTATAGATGTCATTGAGAACTGAGACCTTCTGCATTCACACAGCTTAATTATGAGGACTCAGACCTGAGATTCCTGTGTTGGTATAACTTTATCAGTTTCAAGAAATTCTTGCCCAGTAAGGATGTAAAGTGGAAACTTCATAATTAGCCTTAGGAGGTTATCAAAAATTCATTTAACTGAACAATACACAGCTCAACCATATCCTTAGAACAATAAATTTCACCTGGGCAAATCTGCTCAATTATCAAACAAATGTTTACTTATCAAGACTTGATCCAAGAATCCTAAACTAGCACATCACAATCTGGCCCAGTCCCAGTAAGATCTCTGTATTGAATGATCTCTTAAATGATTTGAACCCAGACCCCTAAACCCTATAAAGAGCCACCCATAACCTTGAAGGTGGTATTAACACTTCTGAAGCATGTAAATTAGTATGATCAACAGGTTATTTTCATGATCTTTTTGGAAAGTTGACAGATTGAAACCAACCTTCAATTTAGAAACTGGAAATACATAGCCAGACACCATGGCTCATACCTATAATCCCAGCAACTCAGGAGGCAATGGCAGGAAGATCACAGGTTCAAGACCAGAGGTAGCCTATGCAACTTAGTGAGGCACTGAATCAAGATTTAAAAAAAAAGAAAGAAAGAAAGAAAGAAAGAAAGAAATTGGAAATATGTAGTAAGGGCATTAGTGACTTGATATAGGTAACAAATGTAAATACAAGGGCTAGTGGAAATTAAGGTGCCCACACAAAAATTATAGCTGAAGAATAAATAATTATGAATATGCATCTATTAGCCTCCAATAGAATAAATATAGCACTTAGTCTATAAACATTCTGGCCTGCTTAGCAAACGTACATACTCTTTGGCTGTATTCCCTAGTTATTTCTATCAAAGTTTGTAAGGATCTTTAAAATCATCCAACTTTTTAAAATTCTCACATAGTAATTCCAATTTTAATTGAATTTCCTAAATAGTCTTCCCCATGATAATAAAGTGAAGTGACTGACAAGAGTCTATTTATAAGGCAGCTTTATAATAAACTAATATACACTGGCACTGTTGAGTTTGATTAAAGTAAACTAGTTCAACAGTTCTAGGATAAATTCTAGGTTGAATAAATAAAAATTAGTTCCTAATATCCCACTGAAGAAGAATCTAGAGCAGAGGGAAAGTAGGACAGTCATAAAAAGGCTAATATTCGACCCTGAAAATTCAGAGATGTAAAAGAAACCCATAGAACTGAAGATCAGGACAACCTCCTTTGAAATGTGTTTTAGTTTTTGTTGAAAAGCTTAAAAAATGCTTCTTAACTATAAACTTTTGCAAATATAGTTAAAAGAGTACAGGCTTTAGGGTCAGAGGCCTAAAGGCAATGGCCTACTCACTTCAACCAATACACAACATTACACATTTCAAAAAGAATTTTAGATGGCAGAGGAGGAGTCCAAAGATCTGGATGTTAGACTTTAGTTATCTAGGCTCACTTACTACCACACCTTCCACCCCATTGTTTCCTTGACTCTTCACTCTAGCCACAATGAACATTTTTCAGAATAAGACAAACATCAGTATATACAAATGCATGCTCAATGTTAGCTATTATAATTACTATTCCCTAAAAGTCTATTTCTTGCTTTTTAATCTTCAAACCTTCTGTTCTCCTTATCTAGAATGCCCACTAGCCTTTTCTCCTAGCTAACTAAGCTCCTCTCATGCCCTGTGTGTACATACAATCACACAGCATTCACCACAAATGTATTTACCTGTTTTTCTCTCCAACTAAATTGTAAGCAGCTTGAGAGTAGAAAACATATCTTATCTTTGCATGCTCAAACTGCCATTATGGGGTTAAGAAACTAAAAATATTTACAGAAAAAATAAATGCATGCATGCATCTATTAAACTAATATCTCTTGGGATCCCTTCCACTCTGATATTGTAGGAAGCAAATTTGGGCACTTGAAAGCAAGCTGATCCTATCTGATTGTTGTTGTTAGGTGTCAATGAGTCGGGTCTAACTCACAGTGATCACAAGTTCAAGAACAGAAGCAGTCTGAGTAATTTAGAAAGATCCTATCTCAAAACAAAAAGTAAAAAAATGGGCTGGGGGTACAGCTTGGTGGTACAGCACTTGCAAAGCATGCAAGTGTGAGGTCCTGGGTTCAACCCCCAGTACCACCACCAAAAAAAAAAAAAACATGACCAACTGTTGACGCTAACCTCTGGGATCATCAATTCAGGGGTATTTTTGAAATTCAAAAATACTAAATTAATCTGGTTCCAATTTTCATAATAGCAGCTTTGTCTGATAAGAGTGGTCAGAGGACTAAGAACAGACTCCCACTCAAGCATGTGCTACAGGTAAACTACTCCAACCTTCCTAAATCCTGCTGTGGTTATCCATGTAAAAAGTTCAGAAACTGGGCCAGGTGCAGTGATGCACGCCTGTAATCCCAGTGTCTTGGGAGGCAGAGGCAGGAGGATCACAGTTTTCAGGGCAGAGGCAGCCTGTGTAATTTAGGAAGACCTGGTCTCAAAAAAAAAAAAATTAAAGGGCTGGGGATGCTGCTCAGTGGTAGAGCACTTGCAAAGCATGTGCAAGGTTGTGGGCTCAGCCCTCTGGTACAAAAGGAAGGAAGGAAAGAAAAGAAGGGGAAGAGGGTTGAAAGAAGAAAGGGAAGGAGAGAAGGAAGGAAAGAGGGAAGGAAGGAAAGAGGGAAGGAGGGGGGGACTGAAAGCAAGACAACCAGGCATGGTAATCCAAGCAATTTAGGAGGTGAAGACAGGAGGACTGCAAGTCTGAGGCCAGAGGCAGCCTGTGTAGCTTACCAAGACCCTGTCTCAAGATAAAAAATAAAAACTGGGCTAGTGGGCAGCCCAGTGGTACCTGCAAGGCCCTAGGTTCACCCCCCAAGTACAAGTACCACCAAAAAAAAGGAAGGATGGAAGGGAGGAAAAGAGTTCAAAAATTGATCATATCTGCTCTTCCTATTTTAGAGTGCAGTTCTGAGAAGCAAATGAGATGTCTGTGCAAGTACTACATAAAAATGAAGGGCATTATTAGAGTTACTGAGAAAGAAGACATTTGATATGGTTTGAATATAAAATGGCTTCACAGCTCATGTTTGAATGCATGCTTCCCATTTGATAGCATTATTTAGGAGGCTGTGGAACCTTTAGGACATGGGACCTAGCCGATGCAAGTAGGTCCCACTTTGAAGGTGATACCTGACCCCCTATTTTGGCCAATCTCTGCTTCCTGGTCCACTGAGATGTGAAGAGTGTCCACCACAGACTCTTCAGCCATGCCTTCCTGGTATTTATGGACTGAAACTGTGAGCCAGACAAACATTTCCTAAATTGTCAGTGTCAGGTATTTTGGTCACAATGATGCACAAGCTAACTAGCATAACACTATTTGCTTAATAGTTCAGAAATTTGAACTTCAAAACTGAAAATTCCAAGAAATGAATTATTTCTCTAAAAGTGGTGGTGCACACTATAATCCCAACAACTGAGGAGGCAGAAGGTTCACAAGTTCAAGGACCAGCCTGGGATAAGTAGCAAGATCCTGTCCAAATAAGATAAAACAAAACAAAAAATCAGTATGTGGAATTCTTTAAGTCACTTGAAGTTATAATGTTTTGCCTTTAATCTCAGTCTCAAAATTGCATAGTTTTCTGTAACTCTATCCCCTTTTCTGGGCTGGGATTTAGCTCAGTTGGTAGAGCACTGCGCTGCTGTCTCTGAGGTCCCAAGTTCAATTCCCAGCACCGCAAAAATGGGAGAAGGACCTGGCAATCCACTCCCATGGCAATCCCGAAACAGCCATTGAAAACCCTATGAGGGTCACTATGAGTCGGATACCAACTCGATGGCACCTAACAACAACAACAATCCCCTTTTCTAGCTCTCATATTTACTACCCACTAACCCTGAAATAGGCTGGGATTTAGCTCAGTGGGTAGAGCGCTGCGCTGCAGTCTCTGAGGACCCGAGTTCAATTCCCAGCACCACAAAAATGGGAGAAGGGCCTGGCAATCCACTCCCAAGGCAATCCCGAAGCACTCAGCCATTGAAAACTCTATGAGGCTCGCTATGAGTCGGATACCGACTCGACGGCACCTAACAACAACAACAACAACCCTGAAATGGGCAGCAACTGTATACGAATAAAGCAGAAAACAGAATTCATAATGAAATGTCTTTCTAATCAGAGAATCCATCATATAGATATATGAAGGCGGTAACAGGGTCAGAAGTTGTCACTGCTCGACTATTCCAACAATAAATTTTCATATGAAACCATCTCCTAAGTAAGTAGTACACACAAATGTACCAAACTCTCCTTAAATAATTTCTTTTTCAGCAAAGAATTTCCATTCAAAAGAGAAGCAACACAAATTTTCATCAGGAACAAAAATATGTAATTTCCTCACAAAAATATGTAATTTGGTAAATTGAGGAAGGCAAAGATGATTTCAGAGGGCCTTTACAGCTCCACCATTCTACAACCCTGTGAATCAGATCCTCTCTATACTTGACTCCTCCAAGAAAATTGGCTACTATAGGTGGGAAGAAAAAATGATTCTTCTGTTGAGGCTGTCGGGTTTTCAGTTAGTCTCAATACTAAAGGAGAATCAAATATAAGTTTTTCTGGGCAATATAATGAGTTCATTCATAAAGATGAAAAAAATCACATTCACTTGACTATTTGTTGTTGTTAGGTGCCGGCAGGTGAGTGTCCGACTCATAGTGACCCTCCGTACAACAGGAGAAACACTACTGTCAGTGTTTCTCTGCTATTCATAGGGTTTCCAATGGCTGCTTGTTTTTTGGGAGTGGGTAGCTGGGTCCTTCTCCTAAGCCAATAGCACCTTATGTTCCCAGGCAGTCTCCCATGCAAGTACTAACCAGGCCCAACCCTACTTAGCTTCCTAGATCTGATGGGATGGGATGCCACAGTGGTACAGCTGCAAGCTATTTGTTAGTGAAACAAATCACAAATAACATCTTTAGAATATACCACTCTGTCCAGTGAAGACAGTACACAAAAACACACAGTATAACAAACAAAATCAGTTTACATGAGTGTGACACAGAGAGGAATAGGTGGGTTAATTATAAACTATTAAAAACCCATCTTACTATTCACAATTAATACATGATAGCATCACAAACAAAACTTTACTGCCATTTTTAATTAGTCAAATTGGCTAGTCTGAAATTCCTTCAAGCTTTAAAATTCCTTAAGTTACGATAGCACATAAGTCAATTTTAAATATAGTTAAACAGGACTGGGGTGCAGCTCAGTGGTAGAATGCTTGCCTAGTATGCACTAAAGCCCTAAAGAAAAAAAAAAAGCACATATACAGTTAAGAAACAGTGTATAAGTACATTAAAGCCTTGTAGTGATATACTTACCACCTACTCAATCTAAGATGTCTAGTAAGAATCTCAAATCTCACATTTCTAGAACAAAACTCTTGATTTTCCTCTTTGAGCCTACTCTACTCTCTTTACTTTACCAATGTCAGTTTTGTTGTTGTTGTTGTTAGGTGCCATCAAGTCGGTATCCGACTCATAGTGACCCTCATAGGGTTTTCAATGGCTGACTGTTTTGGGATTGCCTGGGGAGTGGATTGCCAGGTCCTTCTCCCAAATGTCAATTTTAGTTCAGGTTAAAACACCCAGCAACCATCCTTAATTCTATTTTTTTCCTCACTTGCCATATCTAATCCATCTAGAAATACTGTTGGCTTGACCTCTAGCACATACCCAGACTCCACTTCTCTCTATTCCTGTACTGATGCCATCCTGTCTCAAGTGACATCATCTCTCACCTAGAGTATCCTGGTCCCTCTTCTTACATTCTATCTTTAAACAATCCATTCTCTATAACCAAGATGATCTTTTTAAACACCCCGAAGGCTGCCCACTGGCTCAGTGAATTTTACTAAAATAAAATCTGAGAAGAAGGGAGGGAACTAGCAGAGGGAAGTGAAGACTGTGGAAGGTGGGATGGGGAGAAGAGTCAATGTAGAGGGATAAAGGGGGAGGATAATCTCAATGTAAACAACACAACTTCGTTAAGTTCACTGGAAAAATAGGGGAATAACCCAAATATACATTTGAATTTTACTACATATTAGCCATAAGGTTCCATAAACCTTGTGGGTTGATGAAATTATAGCTAGAAGTGATGTAATGGGTGCATAATGGACAGAGCCAATGCTGTATTACTCTGTACCCCACCATCATTTACTAATAAAGGGAGAAAAAGAAAAAATAATAATAATAAAAAATAAAATGTGAATTCCTCTTATACAGTTATATGATCTGTTCCTTGACTGGCCCACTGAGCTCATCTCATTTCACTCTTCCCTCTAGTTCCAAATGCTACGATCACACTGGTCTTCTTTCAGTCCCTTAAAAAAAAAAAAACAATGAAGAAAGGAGAGAGAAGAGTAAGATAACAGGAGATGGTGAGGTGGAGAGAGGAGGGGAAAGAGGAAGAGAAGAAAGCTTATTTGTACATTTGCACTGGCTTTTTCCTACCACTTGGAAACACTTCCCTCAGGCCTTGGTATGGCAGGTTCCTTATCTTTCAGGCCTCACCTCAATCATCACTCTTTAGTGATGGCATCTAAATAATCTCACTACCTGTCCATTACTTTAGTGCTTTTCTCCTCACACAACTTAATCGCTGTGGGTAACAATCCTACCCACTTATGTCTTTAAGGGCTTTATTTCATCTGTCTTCTCCACTTCCTCACTTGCGCCATGCACACCAGAATCTTGCTTGTCTTCTTTTGTTGCTCTCGTTTTGAGAGTGTCTTACTATGTAGCCCCCACTGGCCTCAAACTTGGGATCCTCCCGCCTGAGCCTCCAGAGTGCTGGGATAACAGGTGTGTGCCACATCCAGATGCAGTTGTCTTATTCATTGCTGTATTCCTAGCACCAGGGTGGGCAAACAAGGTCACTGAGCTCCAGCATGTGGACTGTGTGCGACACAACCTAAAATGGTCTGTTTAGATGGATTATATGACTTCACAGCATGTCTTAGAGATTTGCAAAATGACAGCTCTGGGTCTGGAAATTACATTGCTACAAAACAATACTTCTATTACTAAAAACTTTTTAACAGTTCTACATATACAATGTGCCACTGAGATAGAATCCAAAAGATTTCTTAATCTCAGAACTAATGACATTATCAGCTAGACAAGTCTTCGTTGGGGAAACTATCTGTGAGTTACAGGATGTATAGCAGCACTCCTGACCTCTATTCACTATGTAACAGTAATACAACCCTCCTAGTAAGAACAATGAAGCATCTCCAGGCACTGCCAAATGTCTCCTGTGGGTCAAAACTGCCTCAAATTATAAACCACTGGAATATGTTGAAAATAATAACAACAAAATATAGTCATAAGACCTTCTCCTCTGCCACATCATTTACTAGCAGGGGTCTATGTTACATAAGCTTTCTCTGTTTTAGTTTTCCCATTTTTAGCACCTAGGAGCTCAACATATCACAGCACAAGTCAGTTCAATTGCACAAACTACAACAATCTGAAGAAACTTGGATATTTAAACTGTTTTTGTTTTATAACCCAATGCTCATTAGAATTCAGGGCAACAGATACAAACAGAAAAGGAAACATCAAATCTAACAAAAATAATTTTCACATAAACTCTCACGTTATTCTTATCATTTTCATATAGAACATATAATATACACAATGTTGTTATTTTTTTACAGAGAAACTGATGTGCTGAAAAGCTTTGTAAAGCAAAAGTCAGAAACTTGATAAACAGAACTTATAGCCCGGCATTTTATAAGTTTCAAAAATGCTCCAGCATCAGACTCAGCACCAAGAATTATTTATACGAAGTATAATAACCTACATAAAGATCCTGGAATGGAGATTTTTTTCTTCTTTTAGACTTATGACAGATTTTATAGTACAGTTCTCAATTACTCCTTCTCCACAGAGGAGATATAATCCCACCCTATTGTGTTAGAACCTGTCCACACAATGCTTTGGTCACATAGGCAAATGTAACATATATCACATAAGAGCAGAAACTTTAAATGTGAATGTGTGGTTTGGTTCGCTCTCTGGGAATTTTGCCATCTGTCATGTCCCCAGAATAAAACAACACATGGAGCTGACTTGCAGCAAACTGGCAACCTGGGGCAATCACATTTGACCAAGGGCCTTTGTGTAATATATGTGTTTATTGCTGTAAGCCAATAAGCCTCCTAAGTAGTTAGTTCCTGCAACAAAAGCGGAACGACACAGGAATAAATGAGTTTTTCTGGTACACTAATATTAAGATATTTACATAACTCTAAATTTCAATGTGCCTGCAGCTGTAGCCCTATGGCATCGGATCCTGTCAGATCTCGGAAGCTAAGCAGTGTCAGGCCTGGTTAGTACTTGGATGGGAGACCGCCAAGGAATACCAGATACTGTAGGCTTGGGAGAAGGACCTGGCAACCCCCTCCCAAAAATCAATCTGCCATTGAAAACCCTATGAACAGCAGAGAAGCATTGACAATAGTGTTTCACCTGTTGTATATAGTGTCGCTATGAGTCGGATACTGACTCGACAGCACCTAACAACAACAACAACAACAAATTTCAATGTACATGAATTTATAAATTATAATACATATGTATATAAATACTCATATCTTACCTTTTTTCCATTTAACATTACTATGCATTCACAAACATTGCTAGAATACAAAATTACTATCTTTAGTATCTGTACTGAAGAAAGTTGCTTCATAGTTCATAATTCACATTGTGATATTTAAAATACCATGAACATAAGCATAGCATGGATTCCAAATACAAGTTTACAGAATCCAGTAAAGATTCTCCACAAATCTAGAGAGTTAGAACAGAGGAGGTCTTGATGTCCCTCACTTAAAATAAAATTTCAGAATGGGTCTTGACAAGCCAGACACCACGGTGCATGCCTGTAATCTCAGTGACTCAGAGGTGGAAGCATGAGGATTGTGAGTTCAAGACCAGATGCAGCCTGCACAAGTCAGCGAGACCTATCTCAAAATAAATTTTAAAAAAGGGGTGAGGGATGCAGCTTGATTGGTTAAGCACCCTGGGTTCAATCCCCTACTACTGGGGTTGTTGTTGTTAGGTGATGTTGAGTCAATGTCTGACTCACAGCAACCCTATGTACAACAGGTAAAACAGTACTGTTACTGCTTCTCTTGCTGTTTATAGGATTTTCAATGGCTGATGGTTTTTTGGGAGTGGGTTGCAGGTCCTTCTCCCAAAGTAATGAAGTAGGGGAGTATTAATAAGTATTTCTTGTGCAACCCAAAAATATCTTTTTAAAGAAATCAATATTTAACATCTACACATTTGCCATTTGTAGACTGTAAAATATATTCATTTAGGAAAGAATAAACAATAAATTAAAGGTCTATTCCATTGTATACCTTCTATTCCCACCTCTCCACCAAAAATGGCTCTTAAATTCACTAATGAACACCACGTTCCCAGAACCAATATTCATTTTTCTATCCCTAGGTCATTACTGGGCTGGGATTTAGCTCAGTTGGTAGGGTGCTGCACTGCAGTCTCTGAGGTCCCGAGTTCAATTCCCAGCACCACAAAAATAGGAGAAGGACGTGGCAACCCACTCCCAAGGCAATCCCGAAACAGTCAGCCATTGAAAACTCTATGAGGGTTGCTATGAGTCGGATACCGACAGCACCTAACAACAACAGGTCATTACTGCCTGCTGCTGTACCACTGTGGCATCCAATCCCATCAGATCTCGAAAGCTAAGCAGGGTGGGGTCTGGTTGGTACTTGGATGGGAGACTGCCTGGGAACATAACATGCTGTAGGCTTTGTATCTGACTCATAGCAACCCTCATAGGGTTTTCAAAGGCTGAATGTTTCAGGACTACTTTGGGAGTGGAATGCCACATCCTTCTCCCATTTTTGTGGTGCTGGGGATCAAACCCAGGTCCTCAGAAAGTATGGTGCAGTACTCTACCAACTGAGCTAAACCCCAGCCTACATAACCATATAAAACTACAGAAATTCATCAGATTTGATGTAGTTTAAAATTAGTTTAAATGTATATTACTAGGGCCAGGTACAGCTCACGCCTGTAATCCCACGGTTTTAGGAGGCAGAGACAGGAGGATTGCAGATTCCAGACCAGAGGCAGCCTATGTAACTTAGAATCTATTTCAAGATAAAAAGTAAAAGATGGTCTGAAGGTACATCCCAGTAGTAGAGCATTTGTAAAATATGCATGAGGCCCTGGGTGCAACCCCCAAGTGTTGAGATTTTTAAAATGTATGCCATAACTAGGGTCCCTCATAGCATGAGGGACTGACCTCTTGTTGACGCCAGGGCCACATTCCACTCACTCACTCCTACCCCTCCCATCAAGTGAGCAAAGATAGGCCCCTGACCAGCCTGACCACCCTCAACCACCTCAATTTTGATTGGCTACACCTAGCACCCCAGTTAAATAACTGCCCCTACCTGGCAAGTATGACAGTTTACCTGCTGTACCTGTCAGGAATGTGCGCTGATTGGCTAACCCCAATACACACTCCCCTCCGGGAGCCTATATAAGCAGGGCTCCCGGACCCCCTTCACCCCACCACCGTTCTCCGTCCTTCAACTGCTGCCCAGACCCCATCACCTTGATCCAGTGCTCCCCAATCCAGCAGAAGATCTCCAAGCAAGCCAAAGCATCAAGACCAGGGGCCCCAAAGCACCAAAGGCTATAAGCAAACCACAAAGAGCCTCCCAATTCCTCCCATCCGTGGGAAGGAGGGAAGCAGAGAAAGCAAGCTGCAAAGTCAAGACCACCAGACCGCCAGCCCAGCGGAACACCAACTGCTTGTAGCTGTGCCTTTAAGGCTGAGCTGTTCCACCAGTGAGCCTGCAGCATTCTATGCCGCAGGCTTAGAGCTAGCACTTGAGCACTTGACAGGGGCTGCTTGCTGGTTGTACCCCACTTGGGGAGTAACCCAATAAACTTTCCCTTTCCTGTTTCCCACAGAAGGTCTCCCGAGGTCCTTCTTTGGCTCCTCCGGTCACTACACCAATGTTCCAGTCCAGTGGGTCCCTGATACCCACTTGGTGTCAGGGCAAGGCTCTGACCTCTGCTGGGCCTGAGCCAAACCCCAAACCCAAGCACTGCATAAATAAATAAATAAATAAATAAATAAATAAATAAAACTTATCACATATAAACCTCAATTTTTTTCATTCTATTTTGCTGTTCAATTTTTTTTTTAATGCTGGTGCTAACAGCATTTGGTGTTGACCAAAAGTTTTGGTGTTAACCAAAACCAAGTCATGTCTCACTAATGGACACAATCTACAGTTTGAGAAATATTATACTAGTGCCACATTATTGAATACATGCTACACAATACAAAAGTTCTAAAAACAGAGCAAAATGTCTGTAACAATGACTTTATGGTGCTGTTCACAAACATTTACACCTTTGTTCTCACTGTAAAGTTGCCTGATTAAAGTTGACTGTTTCCTCTGTCTGAGAAGTGAAAAAAAATTAAAATCTACCTTCTATGCTCAGAATTCTAAAACCCCCAATGCATGCACTAGAGATAAGCAGTTTGGGGAGAAGTAGTTCTAGCTAGCATACTATCAGAATTTTTCCATAAATATCACTAATAATGTCATCACTAAAGCAAGCTTGAATTAGAAGGGCCATATGGTAACTATAAAAATGCATTTCTTTTCCTTTAAACAAGATAAAGCAGATTAAGTATAATTTTAAGTGCCAGTAGAAAGATCTAACTATGAAATTGAATAATACCTGAGTTAGTAAGAGACCTCAAGTTATTCTGGGAAGTAGGGCTCAGTGTTATAGCACTTGCCTAGCAAGGGCTTGGGTTTGGCCTGCATATTAAAGAAAGAAAAAAGAGAACACACAGGTATTCTGAATAAAAAATACAAATCAACAACCCTATCCTTTCTCCAGCCATGGCCATATAAAATAAATATATATAATTTATTATAAATTATTTATATATTATATAATATTTATATGATATAATATATATTTATATATATTTTACTTTATATTATAATCATATACTTATATGATTTATGATATTTACATATAAAGTATGTATAATTATTTTACTTTACATACGTATATATATATATGCATATATATATATATATATATATCTCATCCCTCTTGACATACCCTCATAAATTTTTGCTCTGTTTGCCACCCTCCTGACACACCCATAAATTTTTGTTGTTTGCCATGCCTCCAACTTTAACTTACTTTTTTATGATGGGAAGAACTAACAGATGCCCCTAAAGTGGGCTCCAAATCTCCTCGGTGATTGTCATTATTGCTTCCTCTTGTACCATCAAGTTGGTGCCCTTTTCTGAGCCTTATATCTGGCTCTGGAGTCCTGGTGCACCCCAATCGGTTTTCTGCTGGCTCGTTCATGGGATATTCAAGCCTTTCTTACAAAGTGGTCTTTCTGTCCTTTCTTCTTGGGAGAATGGATTTTGAGGATACTGAGTTAACCTAAGGAGAGAAAAATTATGAAAAAATATTTTTAAGTAAATGCATATGAATACTGAAGAAAGATATTATTTATAATATTATACATTCAAACAAGAGAAAATTTAACCATCAACTAATAATAAAAGAATAAATAATGTATAGCCAGGTGTGGTGGCACGCACCTATAATCCCAGCAACTTGGGAGATGGAGGCAAGAGGATTGCAAATTCAAGGACAGAGGCAAGAGGCTGCCTACATAACTCAGCAAGACACTATCTCAAGATAAAAAAATAAAAAAGGGACTGGGGAGCAGCTCAGTGGTAGAACACTTGCAAAGTATGTGCAAGGGCTTAGGTTTGGCCCCTCACTACTGCAAAAAAAAAAAAAAATTGTGTAAAGAAACATATTTTATCCTAAGATAGCCAAAATCTATATATAAATGAAAAAAGCAGGACACAAGGGAACATGTACAGTATGTTCTGACAATAGGCTAGTTATAAAATTATGTAATTATATAAACATATATGGACATTGAATAATTACCAGAAAATATTCAAAACCATGCTCTTGGCATAGAAGTACAGATGAAGAACCCAGTGTCTAGAATGAGAAGACTTTTTACTCTGTTCTGTTTGTATTCTTTTTTACCATATAATAACATATTTTTATCAATTAAAATTAATACTTAACTATATACAGAATACCTGTAAGCTCATACATTGTAGCTGGGTTTTACATTTCCAATTTTATTAAACATCACAATGACCATGTAGAGTATTTTTATTTCTTTTTCACAAGTGAGGAAACAAAAATTCACCATATTTAATATAAAATAGAACGAAACCTCTGAATTTATATAGCATTATTGGTATATAATGGTAATGTTTTGCATTCAAAATGCTTAATGCCTAGCATTTCAACATTCCTTAGCCGTTTTAAACTCTGACTAGACCACTTCAGAAGCCAAGAAACTCAGGACCAGGGCATATTCTTTTTATATCCATCTAAGTTCTCAGAAAGTGCTATCCCCATAAATGTTTAATGCATATTTGAAAGATGATACTTCAGTATTCCTGAGTGGTAAAAACACTTTCAGAAACTATCAACATCTCTCAGAACTGGACTGCAGTAATTTAATTTCCTAGAAGTTCAACCCTTTTAAATCGCAATGCCCTCCCTCCTAACTCATAGCATATAAGCTATTTTAGACAATCAGTTGAATATCCAAATAAAGAGATTATGATAGGCAATCCAACCAGAAGTATCAAAACAGGTAGAGAGAGATGAGGGTATATGCTATGCTCTTAAATTCCCTGAGACTGAAAATTCTTACTGGGGAAAAGGAAGAGTAGGGCAAAGTGGGAGGCCCTGGATTCCATAAAGAAAAGATGAGAGTATACTTTGTGTTCATATATATGAGTATGGATACACAGACTCAAAATTAGCCAAGGAGTAAGAATTAGACTAGAATTACACAATCAGTGATTTCATTAATCACTTGAGTTTACTGTAGGATTTCGGTAAAGCTCTCAAAGTTTATGGAGCAAGAATAAACTCAAATCTTCAAGGATCACCAAACCTGGGCATATATCTATCACTTATCATATCTATCACTGAGCAAACTATGCTACTGCTGACGATTTCTGAAAAGAAAACCACGCCAATGGTTAACATTTATTTAATTAGTTACAACTTAAAAAGCTATTTCATACCCACCATTTTATTTTAAGGGAAGAAGCAGCTAAAGTTTGTTAAGGATCAAGAAGGGTAAATTCTGTTCCAGAGAATATATATATGGTATCTCAGGTAATCCCTAAATACAGCCCTCAACAGCACCTAACAACAGCAATAACAACAGTATTACTGGCCCAATGTAACCATGTGGAATATGAGGATCTGAGCTTAGTTCAAGGTCATTAGGGCACAAAGAAGAACAACTGGGTTTAAACCTTTACCTTCCTTCGACTTCACACAGTTTGTGTGCTTTCCACCGCCCAAGAAATTTAAAAAAAAAAATAATAATAATAATAATTTTAACCAGACACCATGGCACAAGCTTATAATTCCAGAAACTTGGGAGGCTGAGGCAGAAGGATTGTGCTTTCAGGTCCATAGGCAGCCTCCACAACTTAGTAGGCTCAAAATGAAAAATTTTTTTAAAAAGGGAGTAGAGCTGCAGCTCAGTGGTAGAATGCTTGCCTGGCCCTGGGTTCAACCTCCAGCATCCCCTCCCCCAACTTCTAGAATTTACTGTATATTTTACCTTATTTATATCTACTGACTGATGAAAATGAATTTCCATTAGGATGTGATGCCTTGAAGCCCAATAAATTTAAGAGGTACGGTCAGAGGTAAGGAAAGGCTTCTTTTATCATCAAGATTTTAGACAATTAAATGAGGAAAAAATGAGGGATATAATAATTGGGAACAGAAAGGTGAAACTATAATAATTATTTGTAGATTATTACTTTGTATCAATGAAAACTAGGAGAATCGATTGAACAAACCACTCTAAATAATAAAGTTAATCACTGTTACTAGGCATAAAATGAGTATATGAATGTCAATAGTCTTTGTACTAAAGATCTACAATAGTTGGTCAATGTCCAAGAACAAAATACATCACAATAGTTAAAGAATAAAATGATTTAAAACAAATCTTAAAATGCTAAGGATCTATGGAAAGATTCCTAGATAATAATAACTGGATTACAAACAACATTCAGATAAATATCCACATTTCTATGTAGTACTAGTATGAGTCTGAAGTTTTAAGATACCATTTAAAGTGCTGCAAAGAAAATGAAACACATTATGTATAAACTTAACAAAATATGTACAG
This sequence comes from Pedetes capensis, assembly GCA_007922755.1. NCBI lineage: Eukaryota > Metazoa > Chordata > Mammalia > Rodentia > Pedetidae > Pedetes > Pedetes capensis. The sequence continues at coordinate 42,228 of VMDO01000906.1, read as the reverse complement.
AATCTACATGGTAAAAATTACAAAATACTGATGACAGACATTTTCTAAAATTAAAAAAAAAATTTTTTTTTTCTGAGACAGGGTCTCGCTGTGTAGCCCAGGCTTGGCCTGGATCTCACTATGTAGACCAGACTGGCCTTGAACTCACATTGATCCACATCCCTCAGCATCCTGAATACTGGGATTCCACGAGTATGCCACCATGCACGTCTAAAAATAAAAAATTTAAACTAACAGCAATACACTATGTTTGTGGATAGGAAGATTCAATATAGTTAACATGTCAATTCTCAAACTGTTCTACAGGTTTAATGCAATCTCTCATCAAGATACCCACAAAGATATTTTTGTAGATGTAAACAAAATTATTCTAAAATTTATATGGAAAGCCTAAGGTCCAGAATAGCTTAAACAGTCTGTAAAAGAATAAAGTAGGGAAAAAAGCCTTTACCTGAGAAAACCCTACTATATAGCTACAGTAGTCAACACAGCACATAACTGGCAGAGATCACACAGAGACCGATGAAACAGGACAGAGAAGCCAGAAATGACCCATGCAAATATGCCTAAATGCTACTTTATAAGTGTGGAAAAGCAATTCAATGAAGGATAGCATTTTCAACAAATGATGCTTGGAGTAAGTGAACATCTATGGGCCAAAAAAGAACAGCCTTAACCTAAACCATCTATCTTATATTAAAAATTCAAAATAGATCGCAGATTTAAATGTAAAATGTACAACTATAAAGCTTTTCTTTAAAAAAAAGGGGGGGGGGTGGCGGGGCAGATATTCAGGATCTAGAGCAAAGAAAAGAGTTCTGAAACTTGACTTCCTCAACACTAATTCTTCTAAGGTCCTGTTAAGAAGCTGAAAAGGTAAGTTACAGACTGAAGGAAAATATTTGTTCATCACGTATCCAACCCAGGGTATGTTGCTGTCGTTAGGTACCACTGAGTGAGTCCTCTTCAACTCATAGCGACCGTCATAGGGTTTTCAATGGCTGATTGTTTCGGATTGCCTTGGGGGGGGGGTGATTGCCATGTCCTTCTCCCATTTTTTGCAGTACTGGGAATCAAACCTGGGACCTCAGAGGTGTGTAGAAGGCGTATATATATTAAAAAAAAAAAAAAAAACTCTAAAATCTGAACAGCACAAAAATAATCCAATTTAAAAAGTGGAAAATGACAGGAACAAACATTTTACCAAATGATACACTGCTGACAAATAATCAGAGCAAAAGATGTCCCAAATCATTAGCCATCAGGGAAATGTTAATTAAAACAACGAGATATCATAACAAACCTAATCAGAATGACTAAAGTTTTCTCTTTTTTAATCTATTTTTTTCTTTTATGATACAAGGTCTCGCTGGGTAGCCTAGGCTGGCCTGGAACTCACAGTGATCCTCTTGCCTCAGGCTACCAAGTGCTGGGATTACAGGCGTGTGTGTGTGTGTGTGTGTGTGTGTGTGTGTGTTTTACAAGAATGAGTAGTTTTAAAACAACAGGCAGGTGCAGTGGCACACACCTGTAATATTAGCAACTCCAGAGGCTATGGCAGGAAAATTGCAAATCTGAGGCCAAAGGCAATCTGTGCAACATAGTGACACTGTCTCAAAATGAAAAATAAAAAAGAGGTTAGGGGATGCAGCTCAGTGGTAGAGCACTTGCCTAGTATGTGGGAGGCCTTGGGTTCAACACCCATAGACGTGGGGAGTAGGGAGGCAGAGAAACTGTGAAAACCATAAAACAACCTTTAAAAACCTCTGGAAATGGCCTTAAGGACAAACAGCAATTAAAGAAACATCTATGAAGAATTTGGCCTGGAGCTGTAGCCCTGTAGCATCCAATCCCGTCAGATCTCGGAAGCTAAGCAGGGCCGGGCCTGGTTAGTACCTGGATGGGAGACCGCCTGGGAACACCAGAAGCTGTAGGCTTGGGAGAAGGACCTGGCAACCCCCTCCCAAAAAGCAATCTGCCATTGAAAACCCTATGAACATCAGAGAAGCACTGACAATAGTGTTTCCCCTGTTGTACAGAGGGTTGCTATGAGTTGGATACTGACTAACAACAATAACAATGAAGAATTTGGGTAAAGTGGCAAACATCTGTAATCCCAGTGCTAGAGAGGCTGAGACAGAAGGACTATGAGTTCAAGGCCAGACTGGACTATATAGTGAAATCCTGGTTAAAAAAAAAAAAAAGAGAGAGAGCGAGAGAGAGAGAGAAAGAAAGAAAAAGAAAAAGAAAAGAAAAGGAAAAAAAAAAAAAAACAGGTAGTAAGAAAGACGATTATTTGACCCTTTTCTACTCTCCACTCCCTCCCTCCTAGCAGACAAGCACTCCAGACTGCTGCAGGCAATAATTCAGCTCCCCATGAAGCCAGCAACCAGAAGTAGAGGTTTCATCTCCACTGCAGGACATCAGCATGTCTCATCTTTCCCCAACTGCCTGTTGCTGAGGTTAAGTCCCTGGTGAGCACAGTTCAGAAGTAAATGCTTCCTTCTTCTGCCCAGCCCCCACTGTGGAATGGAGGCTCTACCCTGGGAGTTGACACACTGAGAATAAAGCAGCCCTGATCATTCTTGAAGCAGCTTAAAAGGAGTGTTATTGTAGAAATAATAATTATTACTGTATATTCTCAAATCTAATCTCCATCCTTTCAACAGTTTCAGGGGGATAAAAGATCAGGTGTTGATTAGAATCAAGGCCGACTAAATTTGCAGTCAAGAGCTGATTTGGGGGGAAATCATAGAAATGCTGTACATGTCAAAAAATACAATGCAATAATTTAGGGTTAGATTTGGTATGGGTTAGATTTGAGAATATATTTAGATTTGACAATTTAGATGAGAATATATGGTATTTCTAATCTCATGCAAAATAGACAGACTATAAATAAACCCACTTTTCCTTCTTCAATCTCTGTTTCATTTATGCAGCAGATTTTAGAGCCTAGTGGCTGGTTATGATTTTGCAAGACAGCCAGGTGAGTCCCAGGTTAGATTGTCCTGCAGACAGAAGACAAATTCCCAGTGGCTGCCACCATCTGCAATTCCCTCTTTTCCAATTATGGCACAGCTGCCTATACAGAAACTTGTGGATAAACTGAACAAAAAGTGGTTTTGATCTGGTCTTTGTTATGAAGAGATCTGAATTTTTGGTTTGTTGATTTGGAAAATCTCAGGGTCTGGACCTTGATTTCTTTCAGCTTTGTGAACCCCAGCATCAGGATTTCTGGAACTCCTATCTGTTTGAAAAAGCTTTGTTTGATGTGAGGCTGAATGAGTCAGCCTTCTGGTTCTAAGGGACTCCTTTGAGTTAGATCCGGACTGAATAAATCAGCCATTTTGGTTTTGAGGCTGAATGAATCAGTCACTTCGTTCTAAGGGACCCTTGAGTCTGAAATCTACATTTGACCTTCTTTGGGTCTAAATGTTTAGGAGATCTCTATTATGATTTGCATATAGAACATCATCAAGATTCACTGAGCACAATGGCACACGCCTTTAATCCCAGGGCCTTGGGAGGCAGAGCCAGGAAAATCATGAGTTTGAGGCCAGAGGCAGCCTGCAGAACTTAGGAAAACTCTGTCTCAAGATAATAAATAAATAAATAAATAAATAAATAAATAAATAATGGGCTGGCAGTGTAGCCCAGTGGTAGAGCACTTACAAAGTATCTGCAAGGTCCTGGGTACAACTACCAAGTTAAAAATAAATAAATAAATAAGATTTGCAACTATTAACCACCTTGATGCTCCACTAGGTAGAATTTTAGCTAACTCGTCTTTTTGTCAGTTGTATCATATGTTTGTGAAAGCTAGACAGTGAATAAGGGAGACAGAAAAAAAACTGATGTTTATGAATCATGGTGCTAGAGACAAATACTGAATATACCATGGACTGCCAAAAGAAAGAACAGATTCATCCTAGACGTGGTGTATTCAGAGTGCTCCTTGGAAGCAAGGATGACTTGCTTTTGGACATGTATTTTGGACATGTCAGGAGAGACAATCCCTGGAGAAAGACATCAGGTATGGGTGAGTGGCAGGTCAACAAAAAAAGGAATGCCATCAACTAGATGGGTTGACACAGTGGCTGCAACAATGGGTTTAAACATAAAAAAGATCATGTGCCTGCCACAGTGCTGAGGAGTTGTTTCACTCCATCATACACAGGGTCACTGTGAGTCAGATGCCACTTGACAACACCTAACAACAAGACATAAGTGATAGACCAGACCAGTTGTAGTATAACATCAAAGATATCATTCACGAGGAAAGCAAAAACTTATTAAAAAGACAGGAAAAAAGAAAAGACCAAACAAATTACATGTCAAAAGAGACTCTGAAACTTGCCCTTGAACGTTGAGCAGCTAAAGTAAAGGGAAGACATGATGAAGTTAAGGAATTAAACAGAAGATTTCAAAAGGCAGCTCAAAAGGACAAAATCAAATATCATAATGACATATGCAAAGAGCTGGAGACAGAAAACCAAAAGGAAAGAACATGCTCTGTTTTTCTCAAGCTTAAGGAATTGAAAAAATTCAGGCCTTGAGTGGCAATAGTGAAAGATTCTACAAGGAAAATGTGAAAGAAGATGGAAGGAATACACAGAATCATTATGCAAAAAAGAATTGGTGGGTGACCAACCATTTCAAAAGGCTGCATATGAAGAGGAACCAATGGTACTGAAGGATGAAGTGGAAGCTGACTTGAAGAAATTAGGGAAACACAAGGCTCCAGGAATTGATGAAATACCAATAGAGATGCTTCAACAAACAGATGCAGGAATGGAGGTACTACTATGTTTATGTCAAGAGATTTGGAAAACAGCTACCTGGCCAGCTGACTAGAAGAAATTCATATCTGTACCTATTCCCAAGAAAGGGGATCCAAGTGAATGTGGAAACTATCGAATGATAACATTAATACCAGAAATAAGCAAAATTTTACTAAAGATCATTCAAAAGCAACTGCAGCAGTATATAGACAGGGAATTGCCAGAAAATCAAGCAGGATTCAGGTGAGGGAGGGAAAACAGGGACATCATTGCTGATGCCAGATGGATATTAGCCAAAAGCAGAGAATAACAGAAATATGTCTATGTTTTATCAACTACACAAAGGCATTTGATTATGTGGATCATAGCAAATTATGGATAACACTTCAAAAAATGGGAATACCAGAGCACCTAATTGTACTCAGGAGGAATCTGTACATGGACCCGGCAGTCATTCAAATAGAACAAGGAAACACTGCCTGGTTTAAAGTTGAGAAAGTGTCAGGGCTATATCCTTTCACCATACCACTTCAATTTCTATGCTGATCAAATAATCAGAGAAGCTGGATTTATGAGGAAAAACATGGCATCAGGATTGGAGGAAGACTCATTAACAACCTGCATTATGCAGATGACACAACTGTACTTACCGAACGTGAAGAAGATTTAAAATACTTACTGATGATGAAGATCAAAGATCATAGCCTTCAGTATGGGTTACAACTAAACATCAACAAAACAAAAATCCTTATAACTGGGTCAGTATGCAACTTCACAATAAATGGAGAAAAAATTGAGGCTGTCCATGATTTTGCTTTACTTTGTTCTACAATCAACACCATGGAAGCAGCAGTCAAGAAATCAACATGAATTGCTTTGGAAAAAGCTGTGGCAAAAGATCTCTTTTAAGTATTAAAAAGTAAAGATGTCACATTGAAGACAAAGGTGTGCACCTGACTCATGCCATGATATTTTCAGTCCCATCATATGATTGTGAAAGCTGGACACTGAACAAGGGAGACAGGAGAAGAATTGATGCTTTTGAATTATGGTGCTGGAGACGAAAGACTCCATGGACTGCCAAAAGAACCAACAGATATGTCCTAGAAGAAGTGCAACCAGAGCTCCTTGGAAGCAAGGATGACTAGACAGACTCTTACATATTCTCAACATGTAGTCTGGGGAGACCAATCCCTGGAGAAGGACATGATGTTTGTGAAAGTGGCAAGTCAATGAAAAAAGGAAAACCCTCTACTAGAGGGATTGACATGGTGCCTGCAACAATGGGCTTAAACATCAATAAGATCATGTGCCTGGCAAAGAATCAAGAAGTGTTTCGTTCTGCTGTACATAGGGTCTCTATGAGTAGGACCTGACTTGACATAGCTAACAATAACAAAAAAAAAGAAGTCTTTTGTGATCTAAGAGTGCACTCTTGAATCAATATCATTGTTTCTTCTGCAGCAGCTTCATTTTTGGGGAGCTACTGTTTTGGCTGTTTTCCATGATTTTTTGGTCCAAGAACAGATTTTTCAACTTTTTTCCTATCAGACCTGAGTTTCAAGAGTTAACTCTGAAACTTGAGACTGAAGGGGGTAAAAAAGATTTGTTTTAAAACCAAGCCACTCACTTAGATCTATTAAATATGTGTCAAAAGGCACTGAGACACTCTGGTAGAAGATAGAAAATATTTGATCTAATAATTAAAAGGAAGTACTTTAGAGGGACAATAGATATCAAAAATACTTTACCTACAGTGAAGTTTCATCTAAATGAGCCAATAATTTAGGATATATTTTCCTTTTCAGAAATACTTTTCAGTGTACAACTGCTAAATGTAAAATTTTATTAAGGCTACTGTACATATAAAAAAGTGTCTGTCAGCTTGCTATGCTGCCAAAAGCTATGCCACTGGTATGTCAGATACCAGCAGGGCCACCCACGGTGGACAGGTTTCAGCTGAGCTTCCAGACTAAGACCATGCGGAAGATCCCAGCATCCCATTCCCCAAACAATTAGCTACTGAAAACACTAGGAATAGCAGAAAAACACTGTCAAATACACTGCTGTAAAATGAGCCCTCCAGGTTGGAAGACATTCAAGAAATGACTGGGGAAGACCTGCCTCCTCAAAATAGAGTTCATCTTAATGACTGGATTAAGGAAAGCTCCTGTGATCTCCTTTTCCTGATGTAGCATGACTCAAAATGAGATGAAACACAGTGACTGCAACAACAGGCTCAACTATAAAAAGACTGTGTGCATAGCACAGTGCTGGGTAGCATTTTGTTCTTTTGTAGTTAGGGTCACTATGAGTTGCATCTGACTAGATGGCACCCAACAATATGTCAAAAATCTATGTGTTAAAATTTGCATAGCATAATATTTCCTTTACATGATATAGATAAATCACTCCTGCAGATAATGTGTGGGCTGGGATTTAGCTCAGTTGGTAGAGTGCTGCACTGCAGTCTCTGAGATCCCAAGTTCAATTCCCAGCACCGCAAAAATGGGAGAAGAACCTGGCAACCCACTCCCAAGGCAATCCCAAAACAGCCATTGAAAACCCTATGAGGATTGCTATGAGCCGGATACCGACTCAACAGCACCTAACAACAACAACAACAGCAGCAGATAATGCCATTCAAGACTTAGGTAAGCTTTTCTATTACTCTGTATATAATGGACAAAAGGGTTACATTATTAAATCTTACCAGGAAGAACAATGGCTTATATTGTACATTTGCAGGGTGATTAAATTGCCTGAGTATGATTTTGTTTATTGCTCAGAGAAATTTTTAAACTGCCTTGCATGAAGCAAATTTAAGATAGAGATTTAGGAAGTAAGAGGAAAATATTGAGGAGGCTAGATATGTGCAGAGACAGTTTTTGCATGGCTTCTAGGCTTTATTCCATGTGAAGACGTTAGCATATATTTTGTAGCTATTCTAATGTTAGAAGGACCTGGCAATCCACTCCCAAGGCAATCCCGAAAAAGTCAGCCATTGAAAACCCTATGAGGGTCGCTATGAGTCGGATACCGACTCGACAGCACCTAACAACAATAACATTCTAAAGTTAAAGGTAGTTTCTACCATTGATAGAGTAAAGCTGCCACTCAAAATTAACTCATTAAATTGCCTCTCAACATCAATTGATTGCTAATAGACATTATTATACATTTTACTATTAACAATGCTATGAGGTCCAATATTTTAATATTTAGTTTGCTATTTAAAGACATGCCTGCAGCCATAGCACTGCGGCATCTGATCCCATCAGATCTTGGAAACTAAGAAAGCTCAGGCCTGGTTAGTACTTGGATGGGAGACTGCCTGGGAACTGTGGGCTTGGGAGAAGGACCCGGCAACCCACTCCCAAATATCAATTTGCTATTGAAAACACTATGAACAGCAGAGAAGCACAGACAATAGTGTTTCTCCTGTTGTGCGTAGGGTCGCTATGAGTGAGATAGCGACTTGAGGGCACCTAACAACAACAACAAATATAAAGAGATAATTGTTGTTGTTGTCAGGTGCTGTGGAGTCCTGTCCAACTCACTAAGACCCTCACGGAGTTTTCAATGGCTATTTCAGGATTGCCTCAGTGAGGAGTGGTTTGCCATGTCCTTCTCCCATTTTTGCAGTGCCCGGAATTGAACTAGGACCTCAGAGACTGCAGAACGGTGCTCTACCAACTGAGGTAAATAAATCCCAGACCCATAAAATTATTGAGGCAAAACCTTAACTAAGTTATCATTTGCAAAAACAAATATTATATTCTCTGTTCATTGGATCACTGGGCATGGATTTTATTTTATTTATTTATTTATTTATTTTTGCTGTGGCAAACATAAAAACGATTTCTATTGTATGTGTAACGTAATGCCTGCAGCCATACCACTGTGGCGTGCAATCCCCTAAAATCTCGGAAGCTAAGCAGGGTCAGGCCTGGTTAGTATTTGGATGGGAGACTGCCTGGGAACACCAGGTGCTGTAGGCTTGGGAGCAGGACACAGCAACCCAATCTCAAAACACAATCAGCCATTGAAAACCCTATGAATAGCAGAGAAGCACTGACAATACTGTTTCACCTGTTGTACATAGGCTCGCTATGAGTCAGACACCCACTTGACAGCACCCAATAATAACAACGATGTAATGTAATATTCATATCCACCTATGAGAGATTTATATAATATGTAAGTAAATTTCTGGCAGATACAACTTGATAAAAACATCATTTAAAAAAATTTTTTTTCAAACCACCAGACACAGTGGCACATGCCTATAATCTCAGGAACTCAGGATGCTTACAAGACAAGATCAGAGGCAGCCTGTGTAATTTAGTCAGACCCTATCTCAAAATATGATGTAAAAAAATGGGATGGATATACGGCTCAGTGGTAGAGCGCCTGCAAAGCATGTTTAAGGGCATGGGTTCAATAAAAAAATAAAATTTTTATTCAAACTGGGCATGGTGACATACACTTGTAATCCCAGCACTCAGAAGGCTGAAGCAGGAAGACTGATATAAGACCAGCCTGGTCTACATAGTGAGCTCCAGGTCAGCTAGGGCTACAAAGGGAGACTCTGTCTTAATAAGCCAAAAATAAAATAAAAATTTCATTCATTTTCAGCAGTTTTCAGATATACTTATGTACAAAGACAGTTACTGATATAAAAACATTTTATTAATTAAAAAGTAAAAACATAACCTACAAAGTATGAGTAAAACATACAGTATTTGATTTTAAAGATACAAACACTGCAAAGGTTTTAACACAGCTACAGGAAAGTTGTAAGAAATAAGTCTTATAAAAATTTTAAGGCCAGGCACAGTAGTGCACAACTTTAATCCCACCTACACAGGAGGTGGAAGCAAGAGGATCCAAGTTTGAGGTCAGAAACACTCTGCGTAACTTAGTGAGACCTTGTCTTAAGATGAAAAAAAAAAAAATTAACGGGCACTGGGGATGTAGCTTATGGTCGAGCACTTGCAAAAAGATATGTGAGGCCCTGGGTTCAACCCCTAGTACTGAAAAAAAAATTTTTTTTTTTACAAAATTGGGTTGGCTAAAACCAAAAGCTTGTTTGGAGGGTTATTCTAGTTTTTTTTTTCAGGCAACTCGAATTTCTTAAAATATTAATCTACTCTTAGTAAAGCTTATAAAAAAAACTTTAAAAGACAAATATTTTACTTTGGGCAAGGGGCACGGAACTTGGGAATGGAACCTAGGGCCTTGCACATACTTTATAAGTGCTCTATCACTGGGGCCACACCCTCAACCCATTTTATTTATTTTGAGGCAGGGTCTTGCTAAATTTCGTAGGCTGCCTCAGCCTCCCAAGTTGCTGGGTTACAGGCGTTGACCACTGCACCCAGCCACATTTAAGGTTTTATCAGAGTAATTACTTGTAGTTTCCGTTAAATTCTGTTAGACTTTAAAAAAGAGAAGGCTCATTTATAGAAGTTTAGAACAGAGTCTTTTAAATACTCATTTTACAACTGGGTATATCAACAACTATTTTAGTATAATTAACACTGCGACTTAAAATGTGCACACATATAAAGGCTAAATGTGCTATAGTTCTGAGTCCTGTCTAAATGCTGTGCAGAACTTTATAGGTTAAAGATTAAAACAAGCAAGATGACCAAAGAATGCTCTTTTTTGTACAGCATGCATTCATCTGGACATCTCTGCTGTTTAGATGGGCAGTCCTGTTACTAGAAAACTTGGTTGGGTCTGCTTGTCTTAATTAAAATAAGTGTCTTGTTATTGTACTGTCCCTTAAACTTCTAAGATTTCCTCAAAGAAGACAGAATTTGGATTATTCTATATAACAATTTATACCCTAGGGCATTGGTTAAAATCAATAGAGCAACTGGCCAGCAATTAGAGGAATTTAACAGCTGAATGTGATCCAGGAAAGAAAGGAGAAGAACCCTACCAAAAGCACTATGATCTAAAGGCATATCCCAAACTACATCTCCCTAAGTAAGGAACACCATCTGATGCTAAACACTAGGGAGGCAAAGAGACTTCATGAAATAAACCTGTCAGACACTGAGCAAATAAACAAGCAAATAACCATAACAAGCCTACAAGAAGGGGTAACCATTACCCAGAGCTGCTACAATCTATTACTTAACACTTCCAGTTTGCAACAAAAGAAAAATTGTAAAATGTGTAAAGAAATAGGAAGTATAGCCCATACACCCTCCAGAGAAAGCAGCAACAAGGCAACATCTTGGAAGCAGACAGCAGCCCTTACCACACATCAAAGCTACCAATTCCTTGATCGTGGATATTCCACACAAGAGAACTATGAGAAAATAAATTCCTATTCTTTATAAAATGCCTACTGTCAGTTATTTTGTCATAGCAATACAAAAGAGACTAAGACATTAATTTCAGCCTCATATAAACACTCCTCCACAGTTCCCACTAATTCCCTGCTTTATGTTTCTACAATCACAAATATCTTTATAATACTGTGTATCCATTAATAGATATATAATCTTATTCATTTATCTTATAAATCCTATAGAAAATAAAAGGTTAAATTATAGACCAATTGTTATATGCTGCTGAACTCTTCTAATGAATTTCTCAATTAAATTATTATATTGCTTGACTTCAGAATTTGTTTGCTCCCTTTTTATAGCTTCTATTTCTTTATTAAATATTCACATTCAGGTATTGCCTTCTTGATTTCTTCTCTCTCATCTTCCTTCCTCTCTTTCTTTGCAGTACTGAAAGGAGTCCCCAAAAGAAAACCCTCCTCTTTGCCTTTAAATAGCCAGTAATTCTTTGTTTATATTAATTGCCTTAATTGCCTTTGCTCCTTGATGTTTGGCTAATGATTGCTCAACTTGTTGCCAATGTTTGTTTAAACCACTGTTTCTTGTATGTGATAAGTACCTGTTTTTGCATGTAAGTAACCCATAAACTGCTTGCCCACTTTGTTCTTACAAATTCCAAGGTCCCTGCTTGAATTACTTACAGGTCAGACTATGTGATAACTGGTCTGCAGGAGTGTACACCCTGCACCCCTTCTCTTCCTTGCAACAGGTTGCTAGGCCACCTTTCCTGCTTCTATAACCTCATTTTGTCTGTTTTTATGCCCTTTTACTTCCGTGAGCCTGCTTTCCTCAGAAACCCTATAAAAGGTCCAGCTGCCCTTTTTTCTGGGCAAATATTCTTTGGAGGCTGTGCTGGCACAATAAATCCTCCTGATTTCCCTCTGGTCCCATGAATTTCCGCAATGGTACTGGGCTGCTGAACCCAGGACCTTTTGCATACTTTGGAAGTACTCTACCAATGAGCTGCATCCTCAGTCCTTTTACTTTTTTTTTTTTTTTTAATCTTGAGACAGTCTGTAAATTATGGAGGCTGCCTCTGCCCTCAAACTTGCAATCCTCCTGCCTCCACCTCTTGAGTTGCTGGGATTACAGGCATGAGCCACTGTACCCAGCTCCTTTAGTTCTCTATGTTTTTCTTTAGCTCTCTAACCAAATTTAAGGCAGTTTTTTAAAGTCTTCCAGTGTTTCCTCAAGGAACAGCCAACTCTCTCAGTACTGGCTCTGTGCCAAGGCAGTCCTCAACTTGTTAGATGGGCATGTTTTGGGCCCTGGGATGAGCCCAAGATAAAGGCTTAACGGTTTTGTTGTTGTTGTCATCATCATTGTTGTTGTTGCTGTTGTTTTGAGACTGGCTTGCTTGGGCCTGTAAGTGAGGTATATGATTCCTCCACATACACGGCTGTATTTGAATGTGGTAATTTCCCAGAGTAACAATCACTTTAGCTCCTCTTGGGGCTACAGATAGATGGTCCATTGTATGCAACTACCTGAAATCTCTCGTCCCCAGGTATCTTTGGTGTGTAGATACCCTGCACTTTACAAGCAGCACATACTGCCACTTTTCTCAACCTGAGATGAAAGAAAGACAGAAAGACAGAAAGAGAGAAAGAGAGAGAGAGAGAGAGAGAGAGAGAGAGAGGAGAGGAAAAGAAAAGGAAAGGAAAGGAAAGGAAAGGAAAGGAAAGGAAAGGGTGGGGGAGAGGAAATGCAATACTAGGAGCTGAACCCAGGGCCTCCTGGATGCTAGGCAAGCATTCCCTCACTGAGCCACACACCACAATTTTTATCTTCAGACAGGGCCTAAATTGTGCAGGCTGCCTCTGGCCTCCCTCTCACCATCTTCCTTGTGTCGGTGGGATTATAGGTGTACACCATGGCATGCAGTAAGATATCCAAACTATGTTGCCTTTCCCCATCTGAGCTCCAAGCTATGTAAAACAGACTACTTTTTAAGGCAGCTCTCAGGCAGGACAGATTATGTAAAATAAGGTCTGTTCTGACCCCTCTAGTTTGAGGGAAGGAGTTGGGATCTAAACCTCCTCTAGACCAAGACTGCACCACACTGGGAATGGGAGGGCAAGAAAAAATAAAAACATGACAAAAAAGAAAATTTTTGAGACAAGGTCTCACTATGAAACCCAAGTTCAAAGAGTTAAATTTTGCAAATGGCTTTAGGACTGCTAAATTCTTTCTTAATAAGAAAGTAACTAGCTGGATGTGGTGGCACACACTTATAATCCCAGTAACAGGCAAATTAGCTGAGGCATTAGCAGGCGACATGGAAGACAAGGGGATTGAAAATGGCTCCTGCCTTTCCACCAGGCAGATTAAACTGCCACATAGGTCTCTGAGGACATTGGAAGGATATTTTCAAATGAATCCCACAATCTATTCAAGCCACTGAACTATTTACAAAACAAAGGCCCTAAGGCTCATGTCTCACTAGGCACCCAGAGCTGGGTTCCCAGGGCTGAAGTCACACTGGATGTGCCCTCATTTGAATAAAACTAGGAGAAACATGGGCTGCCTCTTTCTTTTTCCTTCTTTTCTTTCCTCTCCACTTCTTGCCCTTTGCTCTAGGAATCACCAAGCCTCTCCTTTCTCTTGGGCCCACCATCTTCTCTAAGGTACTTTTTCCCTCTAAAAGTCTGCTTAACTCTCCTGTTTTCTGGCTTCTTAACCTTCCCCTGGGGAAAAGAAACATTATATGAAGTCACCTAGGAATTTAGCAGTCCTAAAGCCACGAAGGTTTTTCCAAGTTCCTTTCCAAGTATACCTAAGCTTCTCCAGGTGCCTCAGTTTTCCCTGTAATTATTCCTTAAAGGTATACTATCTTTAATAAACCTATTCTATATTCTCTATTATAATTTCTGTGTCATGTATAAATTCTTTTATACATAAGGGCCAGGGTTTTGCTGCCAAAGTCCCAGAATCCTGCTCTGGATCTGCCTCTCTGGCTCCCCACCAATCTCCAGTAATGCCAGTGAGTCAGAAGGTGGAGACAGAAGGATCCCAAGTTCCAGGCCAGAGGCAGCCTGCATAATTTAGCAAGACCCTGTTTAAACATAAAAAAAAAAAGGGACTGAGGGTGCAGCTCAGTGGTGAAGCACCCTAGGTTCAGCCCCCTAGTACCACAAAAAGAAAAAAGAAAGTTACACTGAGGCAAGATAAGGGGACAAAGGAAGGAAAGAGCCCCCACTCCAGGATCTGGTTTAAGTCTCACTGGCTGAAAATAAAGGACTCTGACATAACTATTAAGAAAGCTGCTATGAGGATTGCCTGCATAAAGACATTATTTTAAGAAATATTTTAAATGAAAATGTTAAAATAGCTACACTTAAGAGTAAAAAATGTATGTGATCTTTGAGTTTAACCTTGTTTCCCCCTCTGTAATTCTGTGCTTCTCTAAGAATGGTACAAACAAGACTAAGGACCATGTCTGTAACCAACGTATGCCCAGACAGCTTCCTTGTTAAGAACTCCTCCTGCCCCTTTTGACATACACATCCTAACAGCACCTCTCCTGTATCTCTAAGCCTACATAATGCATCTCCTAAACTTCCTTAGGATCATTCTACTAAATAGGAGTTTCTTAGATAAAAGTATACCAAAAGTTTCTATCTTATTAGACACCTTTTCTTACAAGTTTCTATCTTATCAGCACCCTCTCTTTTGTCCCTAAACTTAAAAATTCATTCACAGAAAAAGTTCTTTAAATATAGAAAGATAAAAGAAACAGCTATTGTTCTTTCTTAGCACTTTAAACTGTAAATTACATCCTTTTTGGAGCAATGTAACATCAAAAGACAAAAAAATCACATATAAATCCATTTTAAAGGCACCCAAGAACACCTCTTTCTGTACAATGAAAGTATGTGCTATTACCCTTTATCTAATAAACTCTAAACTCTGCTTCATCCTCTGCCTTCTCCTGGCATTCTTTCCTTCCTGTGACCCCAGAAATGGACCCAGCTTCATCTGAGTGGGGGTCCCAAGAAGGGGAAATCCTCAGGGCAGGTAGTCTTGCTGGGGTGCGGCACTCCTCACTGGAATAACAACATGACAGCTGGGCACCATGGTGCATGCACGCCTGTAATCCCAGACCGAGTTAAGAGACAGAGGCAGGAAGATCATAGGTTTGAGGCCAGAGGCAGCTCATACAATTTAGGGAGACCCTACCTCAAAATTTAAAAAAAGTTTTTTAGAAAAAGAACCTGCACAAGGCCTTGGATTTAACCCTCAGTAAAAAAAAAACTAACCATGAGTAAATCAATTCCCAATTCTACACACACACACACACACACACACACACACACACACACACGATAATCCTTAAATAAGGAGGGTTATCAGGCACAGTGGCGCACGCCTGTAATCCCAGCAGCTCAGAAGGCAGAGGCAGGAGGATTGCCAAATTCAAGACGAGAGGCAGTTTGTGTAACTTAGTGAGACCCTGTCTCAAAAAGTAAAAAAATGGGCTGAGCGTGCAGCTCGGTGGTCCAGCACTTGCAGAGCATGCAAACGCGAGGCCCTGGGTTCAATCCCCAGTACTGCAAAATAAATAAATAAATAAATAAATAAATAGGGTTACTATCACATCTGCCTTACTTTTGTATATTCTGTTTGGAACATCAAGCTGCTGTGCATCTCTCTAAATGCTTTCTCTCTTATAAAATTATTTGTCTACTTTGTTGTTAAGTGCTGTGGAGTCAGTCCTGACTCATAACCACCCTGATAGGGTTTACAGTGGCTGATTGCTGTGGGAGTGGGCTGCCATGGCCTTCTCCCCACCTCCCTTTTTTTACAGTGCTAGGGATTGAACCCTAGTCCTCAGAGGGTACGGAGCAGCAATCTAACAACTGAGCTAAACTCCAGCACACTCATCTACTAGGTGCATGTTTTATGGACTGGGGACCTAAAGCTCAGAGGTTGAGCTTTAATCATATATAAATGTAGCAAAAACCAGACCCAGACTATACAACTCTGATTCCTCATCAACAATCTGACAACCAAACCAGGTGTGGTGGCACACGCCTGAGACCAGAGGATTCCCATGAGTTTGAGGCCAGCCAGGGCTACATGGTGAGTCTCAGGCCAGCCTCAGCTACAGAGCAACACTCTGCCTCAAAAACTTTTTAAAAAATAAAAAATAAAAAAGTATTTGACGAACAAAATTCTTGACAGAGAAAAATCCATATTTTTAAGAGGGCAATCTTGATCTAGTCCATTCATCTTTGCCTATCATTATTTATAGATCATATGCACTTTCACCAAAAAGCTGATTCTCTTTCAAAATATTTACCTTGAAATAAAGAATTCTAGCTCTAATGAAAAATCACCTCCCGGGATGCATGGTCATTCCACTAAACCTGTTATTTATTATTTTATAATACTCTCCAAAGCTTTTTAGTTGCAAACAAGTTATTTATCCCAAAGATACACTTTCTGGCAAACTAAAGGTTTCCTAGTAGTTATAACCTTGTCAGGTGGACGCTGAATTAAACCATAGCACTGTTTACTTTCCTTGTTTTCCTATTTAGTAACTGAAAGCTCTGCCTTCCCAAATTATATTCTGCAACTTGGTATTGCAGCAACCTGCTAACACTACAGGTGTCCTGCCATAGTAGACAATATTACACAACATTACTGCCAAAGATATTCCTCCCTTTTCCCAAATCCACATATCTAATACATTAGTAAGTACTATGGATTTTACCTCCAAAATCGCTCCTGAATATTTTATTTTATTTATTTGTTTACTGGAGACAGGGTCTCACCATGTAGCACAGGCTAAACTCAAATTCTCAATCCTCTTGGCTCTGCTCTCTCAAACTTTTTCCATTTCTTCTCCTCTTCCCTGCCACTATTATAGGCCAAGTCAAAAATATGTTTGACCTAGAACATGTAGATCCCCAAATGATCTATCTTCTACTCTCCTACCTGCTGTTTCCTTTCTTTATTCAACAGCCAAAGTGCTCTTTCCAACAAAAAATCATTACCTCACCTCTGCAGCAGTCACACTAACACTTTACACTACTTAATGTCCTTACTACCTATTACCATTCAACTGGAATTGTTTTCCTGCCTTCCCCCACTAAACCATCAGCTCCTTAAGTGTCAAACCTGTCTGTCTTGCTCACCATCCATATCTAGAAGAGTGGCAGTCACATAGCACACCCTCAAAATTTGCTTAGCAAATAAATGAAGTTTCCAGTAGAAATTCCCTGGTAGTGTGGATTGAACTATAGCCCCCCAAAATTCATATGTTGAAACCCTAATCCCCAGTACCTTTGACCATGACTGTATCTGGACACAGGGTATTTAAAGAGGTAATTGAAACTAAATGAAGATTAAGAGTGAGGTCCTAAACAGTATGACTAATGTCCTTTATAAAAGAACGAAGAGACACCAGGGCAACACACCCAGAGCAAAGGCCCTGTGAAGAGAGGAGAAGCAGCCATGCATAAACCAAACAAAGAGGCCTTAACAGAAACCAAACCTGCTGAAACAAACTTGGAATTCTAAGCCAGGTGCTACTATGCACACCTGTAATCCCATCTACTCAGGAGGCTGAGGTAGCAGGATTGATTGCAGGTTTGTGCCCAGAACCAGCCTGAGCCAACTTAGTAAGTTTCTGTCTCAAATAAAAAATTTAAAAAGGGACCCAGTAGTACAGCACTTACCTGACATGTGCTAAGCCCTGGTTTCAAGCCCCAAGTACTGAGGGGCGGGGGAATACTTTGAAATTCCAGACTGCAGAACTCTGAGAAAATACATTTCTGGGTTCTTTTGTTTTTGTTTGTTGGGGTTGTGGTGTTTTGGTACATGCTCCAACACTGAGCTACATCTCCAGGAAAATCTGTTTTATGGATGTGAGTTATATAGCAATTTCATGAGTTCAGTATAAAATCAAATTTCAAGGCATACTGAACATTTTATGACCAAAATGATATTATACTAACTGGATTAAAATACTACATAAACCAAGTCTTGCTAATATCATGAAAAACCTTGTAATATCAAGTTAAATGTTGTTTGAAGTTGGACATGGTGGCTGATACCTGTAATTTTAGCACTTGGGAGACTAAGGCAGAAAGATCTTGAATGCAAGGCCAGCCTGGGCTACATACTGAGTTCTAAACCACCTTGGGATAGACAGTGATATCCTGTATCCAAGGAAAAAAAAATTTTGTTGTTGTTTAAAAGTATCCCACATTAGAAGCACTAATTTGTAGAAAAGCTGTGGCAAAAGATATTTTTAGAGTACTGAAAGATAAAGATGTCACACTGAGGACGAAGGTGTATCTGACCCAAGCCATGGTATTTTCAGTCACATCATAGGGTTGTGAAAGCTGGACATTGAACAAGGAAGACAGGAGAAGAATCGATGCATTTGAATTATGGTGCTGGAAATGATTACTGCATATACCATGGACCGCAAAAAGAACCAACAGATCTGTCCTAGAAGAAGTGCAACCAGAGTGCTACTTGGAAGCAAGGATGGCTAGACTGCATCTTACATATTTTGGACAGGTAGTCAGGAGAGACCAACCCCTGCGAAAAGACATGTTTGGGAGAGTGGCAGGTCAATGAAAAAAAGGAAAACCCTCCAACAGATGGATTGACACAGTGCCTACAACAATGGGCTTAAACATAAATAAGATCGTAGCCTGGCACACAATTGGGAAGTGTTTCGTTCTGCTGTACATAGGGCGCTATAAGTGAGACTCCACAGCAACTAACAACAACAACACAGAAGCACTATTCACAACCAAAAAAAAACTGAAGTGGAAGCAGCCCAAATATCCATTAGCAAATGAATGCACAAAGAAAATGAATGGTATCTTCATAAAATGGAATATATTCAACCATTAAAAGAGAGTGACAGGCCAGGTGCAGTGGCAAACACCTTTAATCCCAGCAACTCAGTAGGCAGAGACAGAATTGCAAATTCAAGGCTAGAGGCAGCCTGCATAATTTAGCAAGACCCTGTCACAAACTATGACCACAGCACACACCACCACCACCAATATGTGACATCATTTATGCAAAGTGAAATAAGTCAGACCACCAAGATAAATACTATGTCTTCATTTGTATGAGATACCCAAAATAAGCAAATCTGTAGGATCAAAAAGTATAACAGAGTTACCAGTCAAACAGCATGCAAAAACCAAAAGTACTTCAAGAGATTCAGGATTTGGGTAAAACAATAAATTTATTGCTATAGCAAGGTCAGCCTAAGGAAATGAGTCTTCTCAGGACTGACCCCTAGCTTTTGTTCTCCTGGGGTTATATAGTTTCCAGCAGGGTGGGGTTGTCATGGAAATAGGCAGATAAAGAGCAAGGAGAGGGGAGGTAACTCACAGGGTGGAATGTAAGATTAGTTTTACCTATACAGCAAGATAAATGTAGACAGGAGGTGACTCATAGGGTGGAGACTGTCATGGAAATAGGCAGATAAGGAGCAAGGAGATAGGAGGTGACTCACAGGGTGGAATGCAAGGTAAGTTTTATATATACAGTAAGATAAATTTAACAAGTATAGGGAACATTAAGTTCTAGCAGTTACATTTTAAGCAAACATGACATCTTAACTTTTGATTTAAATTTTCTACACCAGGAACTGGGTGAAGGGAGACAAAACACTACTGTCAGTGCTTCTCCACTATTCATAGGGTTTTCGATGGTGATTGTTTTGGAAGTGGGCTGCCAGGTCCTTCTCCCAAACCTACAGCAGTCCCAAGTGGTCTCCCACCCAAGGACTAACCAGGCATGACCCTGTTTAGCTTGGGAGATCAGACAGGCTCAAACACCAGGATGGTTTGGGTATAGGCTTTCTGTTAAATACTACTGATTAAATAACCATTATAAACTGTTCATATTCTAGGATTTTAATATAGTCACTACTAAGAAAAAAGACTAATCATCATACCTTTTTCCCTCTAAGCTTTGGTAAGGAAATCTTTAATACTCCCAATATTGACTAAGATTACATAGTGGTCCTAGGAGGTATAATCAATCTAGAGATGCCTCAGAATTCCCCTGAACAACTAAATTAGCCTGAAATGTTAATGAGGACCACATTGCACATTCTGGAATGAGGATTTACTGTAATACAGTAATACTTAAATGGGGATTTACAGTAATACTGTAATACTTAAATGGCACACAACACTTCTTCTCTCACTTTTTTGTTACTGTTGTTCTTTTCTAGTATGCTTTAGCTCTTGGCTAAGGATCCTGGAATAAGTAGTACCAGAGCAAGGCTGCATTCCTATCCTGAAAATTCAGTTTTACTCTTTGTTCATTCACTCATTTATTCAAGCAACAAAATTTATTATATGCCAAGTTTTGTGCTCTTTGCCTTCTTGCCCATTTTATTATCAAGGCAAGAACTAGTTATATAAATATTTCTTTCTCCTGAGAAATAAACTGAGACCATAAAGCAAAATACAGAAAGTATAGGAAGTCTTGCCGGGTACAGTGGCACAAGCCTGTAATCCCAGCTTCTCAGGAGGTGGAGGGGGGAGGATCGAAAGTTTGAGACAAGAGGTAGTCTGCGTAACTTAGTGAGACCCTGTCTCAAAAAGTAAAATAAAATGGGCTGGGGGCACAGCTCAGTGGTCCAGCACTTGCAAAGCATGCAGGCGTGAGGCCCTGGGTTCAACCCCCAGTACCGCATTAAAAAAAAAAAAAAAAAAAAAAAAAGTATAGGAAGTCTCTGGCAAAAGGCACAAGTTAACTGAAGCCAATTGTCATGGTTTAAATATAAACTGTCCCCCAAATGTCATGTGCTTTGATGTTGTGTCCCCAGGAGGTGGCGCTGTCCTGGGAGGTTAGGAGGCCAGTGTAGCTTGGTGGAAGTGAATCACTGGGGACAGGCCTTTGGAGGTTTTTATCCCAGACCTGTGGCTCAGCTCTCTCCCACTGCTTCCTGCTCACAAAGATATAAGATTGTATGCCATGGGCCTTTACCTCCTGCTGTTGTCATGCCTGTGAGCCCTCAGTAAATCTCTTTCCTCCATAAATCGGTTACAGTTGGCTTTTCTGCTACAGTGACTGATACACCAACTATGGAGGTAGGAAAAGAAAATGACAACAAGCTATCAAAAGTACCACCACTACAATAAGAAAGGAGGAAAAAGAAAAGAAAGAGCCAGGTGCCGTGACATACACCTGTAATTGCAGCAACTTGGGAGGTTGAGGCAAGAGGCAGGCTGCATAATACAGTGAAACCCTGTCTCAAGAAGTAAAAAATGGGCTGGGGGTGGAGCTCAGTGGTACTTGTCATCGTTGTTAGTAGGTCAGATTCATAGTAGTAGAATGCTTGCAAAATACATGCAAGGCCTTGCACTGAAGAAAAAAAAGGAAGGAAGGAAGGAAGGGGCACAAAGGAGGGGGGAGGGAAAAAAAGAGAGAGAAAATAAAGAAAGGCAGGCAGGCTGACCTCTAAGGTAGTATATATTCCTTCCCACTAAATCACCCTTAAAGGAAAAGTTTCACAAAGAAACAAGACTACGTAACATTTAATGATTTTTAAAATATTTTCTTAAACAATGAAAAAATGCCAACTCAGAAAAGACTAGAAACTTCTACCTTCTCCCAAAACTAAATGATATACAAGAGAACTGGGGGGGGCACTACTGGAGGGCTGAACCCAGGTCCTTGCACATTCTAGGCAATGCTCTACCACTAAGCTGCGCGCCCCCAGCCCCTTTTTCTTAACTTTTTATTCTGAGACAGGGTCTAAATTGTGCAGGCAGGTTGTCCCTGACCTCAAATTTGCAATCCTCCTGCCTCAGCCTCCCATGCAGCTGGGATTAGTCCTACACCCCAGCATCCGGCTTCCACAAAGAATTTTTATTGTTTGTTTGTGTGTTTTGTGGTACTGGAAAGCTGAACGTACGCCCTCTTGCAAATTCAAGAACTCTACTACTGAGCTGCCTGTCTTTATTTTTCACCTTGAGACAGGGTCTTGCTAAATTATGCAGGAAGCCTCTGGCCTTGAACTTGCCACCTTCCTGCCTCTGCCTCCTAAATAGCTAGGATTACAAGTGTGAGCCACTTCAGCCGACAAGAATTTTTTAAAAGCCAGTATTCTGATACTCATTACAGGATTATTCTGTGAATCAAAAGTACTAACCCTAGCTAAGTATGTGGCTCGGTGATGGAACTTACCATGTGCAAGGCCCTGGGTTCAAAAATGTTAAAGTTTCCAAACAATATCTATGGGTGCAGGGGAAATTTTTTAGTTAAATCACAGAGAACAAAAATATCTTACTAAAAGTGTGTGGGGGGGGGGCTACTTTTCTCTTAAAAAAATAAATAAAATGTGTCCTTTAACCAGGTGTGGTATCGCACACCTGTAATTCCAATACTCAAGAAGGCAGGAGGGTCACAAGTTCAAGATCAGCAGCCTGGGTTACATATTAAGTTCAGGACCAGCCTGTTTCCAAAATAAAATAAAATAAAATAAAGTTCCCACAAACTATGCATAAGCATAAAAGTACTTTTTAAAATTTTTAGAAAGTTTGCTTTACCAAAAGATAATTCTATTCTATAGAAAACAGAATAAAAACTATTAAACAGTAAAGAGACTTGACAGAAACTAAAGAGACAGGAACAGAAACTTAAAGAGTCACTGATTTGGCCTAATAGAAATAGTGAAGGCTTTAAAGAGGAAGTAACATTTGAGCTAGATAGGTTTTAACCACTAAGTTCGAGTTTGCCAAGCAGAAAAAAAGAAAAGCATTCTGTGCAGATAAAATAGCATAAGCAAGATAAGGAATGCAAGAGAGCTGTTCAGAAATTAGAAGGGACAGTCAAGATACACACAACAGAATCAGCTTTTGGATGACTGAATAAGCACAGTCAATGAAAAACAGATAAAAACAACTCAGATTTCTTGCCTAAGTACTTCAGTTTACAGCAATGCTACTCAGATGATAAAGGAGAGAGACAATTCAGAGTGGAACAATGAGTTTGCTTTTGGAAATGGAGTCTGAAGTGACAGAAATATTCTTTGGTCCTGTTGTAGGAAACATAAATATGGAATTTGGAAGAGAATAAATTGGAAAATAAAACTAAGTATGACTAGTATTTAAAAAAGCATAGTTACTGGCATTATACAAAAGACGTGAGAAGAAGAAAGGATCACAATGAAGAATCCAGAAAAATACTAAGTATTAGATGGTAAGATGAGGACTGGATTCTAGATCTCGACTGCCAATCAAAAGTACTCACACCAGGTTATCTTCCTAACGGGAAAGAAATGGAAAATTAAAAATTGCCATTCTCACACTGGGCACTATGATACATGCCTGTAATTCCAGCAACTCGAGGCAGAGGCAGTAGGACCACAAGCTCACAGCCAGAGGCAGCCTGCACAACTTAGCAAGATCCTGTCTCAAAGCAAAAAAGTTTAAAAAGTAAGGGTGGGAGTAAAGCTCAGTGGTAGAGTTTAATCCCCGGTACCTCAAAAAATAAAAAAAAATTGAATCTATTTCTTAGATATCATTTCCCTGCAGGTAATACCCCATAAGATAACAAGTCTTTCTGTTCCTTAGGAACATTAAAGTTGCGTAAGTGGCACCTCAAAAGTAATTCACCTAAAGAAGTTTTTATCTTAATTGGCATTTCTTGTCTAGAAATCTAATTCTATTCTAAGAAAGTTTTTGTTTTGGTGTTGTTTTTGCTGTGCAGGGGACTAAAACCAGGGCATGCAAGGCAAGTGCTCTACAACTGTGCTACATTCGCAGCCCTCAGGAAAGGTATTCTTCAAGAATCAGGGGTTTGTAAATTCCACAAAGACAAACATTTCTGTTTTGTACACTGCTGCATCCAAAAATCTAACGGATACACAGTAGATAATAAAAAATTCTTGAATGCCCAAGTGTGGTAACACACACCTGTAATCCCAACACATAGGAAGCTAAGGCAGAAGGATCAATCTGAGCTCAAGGCTAGCCTGGTCTACACAGCAGATCCTATCTCACGAAAGAAACAATACAAAAGCAATCCTTGAACATGAATAGATGACCAGCTGAATGAATAAACATCCCATTCTCTAAGAGAAAAAAAAAAGGAAATAAAACTATTTATATGGTATGTTTAATGAAACTAGGATTCTCCCAAGACAGACTCTGTATTAATTTATTGCCTCACTATTTATATGGTATGTTTAATGAAACTAGGATTCTTCCAAGACAGACTCTATTAATTTATTGCCTCATCTATTTTTTTGTTCCTAAATTTTATCTTGCCCTCAATTTTAAAAGAGCAGGTAAGCACGCCTATAATCTCAGTAACCTGGGAGGCAGAGGCAGAGGCAGGAAGATCACAAGTTCAAGGCCAGAGGTAGGCTGCATAATTTAGCATGACTATGTCTCAAGATTAGGGGCTGGGATTTAGCTCAGTTGGTAGAGCGCTGCGCTCCAGTCTCTGAGGTCCCGAGTTCAATTCCCAGCACCGCAAAAACGGGAGAAGGGCCTGGCAATCCACTCCCAAGGCAATCCCGAAACAGCCACTGAAAACCCTGTGAGGGTCACTATGAGTCAGATACTGACTTAAAGGCACCTAACAACAACGTCTCAAGATTGAAAAAAAAGAGGGTGGGGCTGAGAGTGCAGCTCAGTGGTAGAGCACTTGCAAAGGTATGTCCGAGGCCCTGGGTTCAGCCTGCTGGCACTGGGGAAAAAGAAAAAAAAAAAAAAGAGAGAGAGCAGGTAAGCTGGAGAAGACAGTATGTTAGGTCCTCAAAGCCTAAAACTAGAATTACTCTATGATCCAACAATTCCACTTCTGGGTATACATGCAAAAGAACTGAAAGCAGGATCTCAAAGAGACATTTGTACATCTATGTTCCTGGAGGCATTACAATAGCTAAAATGTGGAAGCAACCCAACTGAAGGAAAAGCAAAATGTAGTATATGCATAAAATGGACCATTATTCAGTCTTAAAGAGGATGGAAATCTGAAATATGCTACAAAATGGATGAAACTTGAGAGCATTATGCTAAGTGACAAAAAGACAAACGCCGTATAGTTCTGCTTTTCTGAGGCTGTGGTTGTTAGGCACGCTGAGTCAGATCCAACTCAAAAATCACACAGACAAAAAGTGATTGGTAGATGTTAGGGGTTAGGGGAAAGGAGAACATGGTAGTACTGTTTAAGGAGTATCATTTCAGCTTTGTAAGCTAAAGAGTTCTGGAGCTACCCAGTGGTGATAGTTGCACAATATAAATGTACTTGACAGCATAAATGGTTAAAATAGCTAATTTTCTGTTATGTATATTTTATAATAAAAAATGTAAAAAAGCCAATCTCACAAAAGGTTGGAAACTATGATCCTATTTATATAACATTCTTAAAATGAAGAAACTATAGAAATGGTATTTTTAGGAGCTAAAGAAGAAGTAAGAGCGGGAGGAAATGTAGTTGTGATTATAAAAAGGCACCATGCAGGATCCTGGGAATGATAGAAAGGATCTGTATCTTGGTCACATCAATGGCAGTATCATGGTTACAATTTTTCTTTTGTGTGTGTGTGTGTGTGTGTGTGTGTGTGTGTGGTACCGGGGGTTGATCCCAGGGCCTCGTGCTTGCATGCTTTGCAAGTGCTGGACCACTGAGCTGCACACCCAGCCTTTTTTTTTTTTTTTTTTTCTTTACTTACTTTCTGAGACAGGGTCTCGCTAAATTACGCAGACTTCCTCTGGTCTCGAACTTGCGATTCTCCTGGCTCCGCCTCCCAAGCCACTGGGATTACAGGTGTGCGTCACCATGCCCAGTTTATGGTTACAATATTAAACTGCAGTTTTCCAAACTGTACCACTGAGCAAACTGGACAAAGGATATGGAAGGATCTGTGTTATTTCTTACAACTGTATGTGAATCTACAATTATCTCAAAACTTAAAGTTTAATTTGAAAACACAAGAACAGTACAATACTCCACACCAGAGATTTCAACACAAGTAGAAAATCACACACTATCCCTAAAAAAAAAAAATGCATACCACAAATGCTAACAGCAACTGGGTACCAAATATAATTTCAAAAAAGAAAAGATAATTTTACGAAGTGATAATAATGATAAAAATAAGAGTACTAGTTTCCACAAAAAGTTAAATGTAGAATTAACGTATGACTCACTAATTCTGTTCCCTGAGGTATATACCCCAAAGTCCTGAAAGCAAGGACTCAATCAGATACTTGTAATCCAATGTTCATGGCAGCACTGTTGACAACAACCAAAAGATAGAAGCAACTCAAGGGTTCAGCGGATAAACAAACAAAATGTGGTTTAAACATAAAATGGAACGTTATTCACCCATAGAAAGGAATTATTCATGCTAAGATGTAGGTGAACCTTAAAAATATGCTAGCTAAGTGCCATGGCACACACCTATAATCCCAGCAACTCAGGAGGCTGAGGCAGAAGGATCACAAGTTCAAGGCCAGAAGCAGCCGGTGCAAGTTAGCAAGACCCTGTCTCAAAATAAAAAAGCAAAAGAGGAGTTGGTGGTACATCTCAGTGGTACAGCACTTGCCTGCTATGCACAAGGCCCCAGGTTCAACCCACCAGTACTGGAAAAAACTTACACTGAAACACACCAGGCCCCAAAAGACATCGTATGCATCCACTTATGAGCAGTATCTACAACAGGCAAATTCATTGAGACAGAAAGTAGAAGAGAGATTGCCAGAAGCTGAGGAGGAAGGAGGAATGGTAATTATTGCTTAATAGTTACAGAATTTTTGAGTTTTGGAAAAGTTTTGGGAAAAAAGTACTGGTGATGGCTATATAAAACTTCGAACCTTCTTTTTGTCACTAAATTGAAAACTTAAAAATAGTCAAAATGAACTCAGGAGAAGAATAATCACCGTGAGTTTTAGGCCAGCCTGGTCTGCATAGCAAGCTCTAGGCCAGCCTGGGCTACACAGCAAGACTTTGTTTCAAAAAATTAAAAAAAAAAAAAAAAAAAAATTTTAATTAAAAAGAAAAGAAAAGAAAAGGTCAAAATGAACTAGGTACAGTAGCACACACCTACAATCCCAGAGACTCAGGAGCTGAGGCAGGAGAATTATAGGTTCAAGACCAGAGGCAGCCTGTATAATTTCAGGCCAGCGTGGGTTACACAGCAAGACCTTGATTCAAAGCAATCAAAAAAGAAAGAAAATTTCAATCAAAAATTCAAACATTTCCAAAAGTGCCTCTCTCCACACAAATACTTATCAACTCAGGACAGTAAAAAACTACCAAACCAGGTGTGGTGGCACACACTTGTAATCCCAGCACTCAGAATGCCAAAGCAAGAGGATGAAGAAGAGTTTTAGGCCAGCCTGGGCTATATAATGAGATCATACCCAAGAAATGAGAGAAGAGAAGAGAAGAGAAGAGAAGGGAAGGGAAGGGAAGAGAAGGGAAGGGGAAGGTCTGCCAGGCTGCCAAACCTTCCTGCCTCCATGGACTACAATCCTCTAACCACGTTGTTGTTGTTGTTGTTGTTGTTGTTGTTGTTGTTAGGTGCCTTCAAGTGGTATCCGACTCATAGCAACCCTTATAGGGTTTTCAGTGGCTGATTGCTTTGGGATTGCTTTGGGAGTGGGTTGCCACGTCCTCCCATTTTTGTGGTGCTGGGAATCGAACTCGGGACTTCAGAGACTGCATAGAGGCATTCTACCAAATGAGCTAAATCCCAGCCCTCTAACCATGAGCCCCCAGTAAATCTCTTCCTCCATAACTTTGTTTCCCTGCCACAGCTGACTAATATATCCTCTATTACGGAAAAGAAAGGTGTGGTGGCACACTTAAAATCCCAGTACTCAGGATGAGGCAGGAAGAATGCAAGTTCCAGGCCAACTTGGGTTTCACAGTGAGATCCTGCCACAAAAGAGAAAAGAAGAGAAGGGGAGGGGAAAGGAGGGAAGAAAGACTTCTTGCTTTCTCCAATTTGGCAAAGAATCAAGTATGTTTACCACTAATACTACCTACTTGTATATGGTTTGTGGTAAAACAACACATGCAAATAAAAAGGCTGGACCAATGTCCTGTAATCCCAGCACATAGGAAACTGAGGCAGGAGAATCTTGAGCTCCAGGCCTGCCTGGGAAAAGAAAGAAAAACAACGCTAGAAGAAAAATTATTGAGACTTTAAAGAAAATAAATCTTTAGGAAATAAAGACTTGATAAATATGGGCAAAGTAATTCAGGTATAGTACTACATTTGGCCAAACCTGATACATGTTGTAGATGTATCATTCATAAATACTAAAAGTGTTACGAAAAAACCCTTAAAGCATGGTAATTTTCTAAAGATGAAATTTCAAAGTTTTCTGCAATGTAGTTCTAATATAAGTGCAGAATTTTTATTCACTAGTCTTTCCACCAGAAATGTTAGGAATGCCACATTACAAATAATCACTAAGTCAAAACATTAACATTCCCTTCTTCTATTCTCTACTTTGAGACAGGGTCTCCCTACACTGCAAAGGCTGTCTCTAGCCTCAAAACTGTGATACTCAGGTCTCAGCCTCCCAAGTCACTGGGATTATAGGCATGCAGCAAGGCTACCCAGAAAGTAGTCTCAATATGTAGCCTAAGTGGTCCTCAAACTCTCAATCCTCCTCACCTACCCTTCCCAGTGCTGGGATTACAGGTATGCACCAACACACCCAGCTTCAATAACTATAAACATTCTTGAGGTTTGTCTTTAAATTTTATAAATCCAAATGGTGATGCAAAGAACAATAAATGAACATTCAAATTCTTCCTTCCTTCTTTCTTTCTTTCGGTTTCTTAAGACAAAGTCTTTCTATTTATATATAGCCCAGGGTAGCCTGGAACTTACCATGTAGACCAGGCTGGCCTTGAACTCATGTTGATCCTCCTTCCTGCCTCTACCTCGCAAGTGCTGGGATTGTAGCACACCTGGTTAAAAAATTATTATTTTTTTTCTTGTTGCAGTGCTGGGGACTGAACCCGGGCACTTGCACATACTAGGCAAGCACTCTAACACCAAGCCACTCTCCTAGCCCTCACCCCATTTTTATAGACAAATGCCTATGAGTATTATTAGAATTACACTGATCTCTCTCTGACACCACACCCAATACAAAGTAAGCTCTTTTATATTAAATACATAGTCAAATTTCCAAACCCTAGAAGAGAACTTTCTTTATCTTTACACCATGTTATGGTACCAATTATCTGAAAATTCCCCATGAGACCACAAAGTGTACCAAGAGCATAGTTTAAATGAGAGAAGACAACTATACTGGACCAACATACTGGGTTTGCTGGGAAATGGTGATACCCACAGAGTATAAATGTATTCAAATGAGTGGTACACATCTACAATCCCAGCTACTCAGAGGCTGAGGTAGAAGGGTATGGTATTAAGAGGCCAGAGGGAGCCTGCAGGATTTAGCAAGACCCTTTCTCAAAATAAAAAAAATTTTAAAAGGGACAGAGGGTGCAACTTGGCAATAAAGCCCTTGCCTACCATTCACAAGGGTATGGGGGTGGGGGTTGCACTCCCAGTACTGTTAGGGAAAAGAAGGGGGGGGGAGGAAGAAAGTATTCTAATGAAAACAAGATTCCTCTTTTAATGACACAGATTCAAGCATTTTCTACTTTCTTCTATTTAAAAGGATACATTTAATATAAATATTTTAACATTTTAAAAGTTTCAACCCTGCTTTTCTGCAGCTATATCCTCTCATTTATTAAAAGATCTACACAGGTCTCCATTTATATCCTTATTGTACATTTTCCATAAAATCCAAACACACTTTTATGCTTCAAATTTAGAGAAATTTAAGAGGCATGGAGTTGTCCAAACTTGTAACCCATTAAAATTCAGAAATCATCTTTTTATATTTCTTTTCCCAGAGTTAGATGAGAACAAATTTAATACTATTTGATTATTAAAGGATTTCAGTATGCTCACCAAATGAACTGTATCTACCTGCCAACAACAAACTGAAAAAATAAAATTTAAATAAAACAAAGTCCCAAAACAAACACAGAAAGACAAGTATTGTATGTTCTCTCTCATATGTGAAAACTTAAAAAGACCCACAAGTAGGACTGCAGGAGACAGTGGGGACTAGAAGAAGGGGGATATGATCAAAGCACAACATATACATACATGGAAATTTAACAATGAAACCCATTAATTTGTACAATTAATATGGATTAATACTTAAAAATTTTCAAAATCCACTTACAGCCGGGCTCGGTGGTGCACACCTGTAATCCCAGCGGCTCGGGAGGCAGAGGCAGGAGGATCACAAGTTCAAGACCAGAGGCAGTCTGCGTAATTTAGTGAGACCCTGTCTCAAAAAGTAAAAAAATGGGCTGGGGGTGGCAGCTCAGTGGTCCAATACTTGCACAACATGCAAGCATGAGGCCCTTGGTTCAAACCCCAGCACACACACAAAAAAAATTTACAGCAGCACCTAAAATAGGAATGAATCTAAAAGATGTCCCACATTACTACTCTAAAAATTACAAAATACTGCTGAGAAAAATAAATAGAAAAGATAGATCATTTTCAAGAACTGGAAGACTCAGTAATGCTGAGATGGCAATTCTCCCATAAATGATCTATATATCCAATACAATCTCGATTGAAATTCCAGCAGGCTTCGAGGTAGAAACTGACACTGACACTAAAATTTATAGGAATACAAAGAGCCTACAATAGCCAAAATGTGCTATTAAAGCTATAATAATCTAGAAAGTGCAGGAGAAGCAAGATAGGGGGTAAAGAGGGAGAGGAAAACTCAAAATACAGCATCTAACTATATGAATACATGGAAAAAAGGGGGGGAGTGAAATCAGTGAGAGCATAACCCATGATTGCATACAATTTTCATTACATATTAATTAAAATTCCTACTTTTTTTCATCTTTAGTTCATATTGTTCTGTAAAATATGTAAGATGATGACTATGTAAGCAAAATTGGTTTAACAGTTCCATAGTGAATATAGCAAATGACTGATTACTCTGTACTCCACTTTAAAAAAAAAAGAAAAAAGAAAAATGTAGTACTGCCATCAAGTATAAACATATAGACCCATGAAATACAATACAATCAAGAGAAAGACCCATTCACATATGGAGAATTAATTTTCAGCAAAAGTGCCAAAGTAATTCAATGCAAAGAGCAAATAGTGAGGGGGCTAGAGGGACCCTGAATTTTTATATCACATCTTACACAAAAATTAACTTGAACTAGATCACAGAACTAAACATATCATCAAAAACTACAAAACTTCCTAAATAAACACAGGCAAAAACCTGTTTGCTTGTTTGTTTGCTTGTGACATGGTCTCACTGTGTAGCCCAGGTTGGCCTGGAATTTGTTATGTAAACTCAGGCTGGCCTCAAACTTGCATAGATCTTCTTACTTTAGCCTCCCAAGAAGTGGGATTACAGGCATGCACCAAAATACCTGGCCAAAGGCAAAAATCATAACCATGGAGCAGCTAAGTACTCCTTATGACACAAGAAGTACTAACAATAAGAGAATAGACAGAAATTGGCCTCAACAAAATTAAGAAACATTTGCTCTTCCAAAGACTTTGTTAAAAAACTGAAAGGTGCCGGGCACGATGGCGTACATCTGTAATCCCCAGCGACTCCGGAGGAAGAGGCAGGAGGACTGCAAGTTTGAAACCAGAGGCAGTCTGCATAATTTAATGAGACCCTGTCTCAAAAACTTAAAAAATGGGCTGGGGGTGCAGGTCAGTGGTACAGCACTTGCAAAGCATGCAATCTCAAGGCCCTGGGTTCAACCCCCAGTACCCCACCCCACCCCCCCAAAAAAAGAAAAGAAAATGAAAGGCAAGTCATCAGATAGGCAAGACACAAAATAAAGAATGCATTCACAATACATACATCTCACGGAGTACTTGTATCCAAACTACATAAAGAAGTTTTGTGCCAAATGCAGTGGGCACATTCCTATAATCCCAGCTACTTGTAGAGCTGAGGCAGGAAGATCACAGGCTCAAAGCCAGAAGCAACCTGCACAACTTGGGGAGACCCTGTGTCAAGATAAAAATAAAAACTGACTGGGGCCAGGGCACGGTGGCACACGCCTGTAATCCCAGTGGCGTGGGAGGTGGAGGCGGGAGAATCACAAGTTCCAGACCAGAGGCAGTCTGCATAATTTAGCAAGACCCTGTCTCGAAAAGTGAAAAAAAAAAAAAAAAAATGGGCTGGGGCACAGCTCAGTGGTCCAGCACTTGCAGAGCATGCAGGCAGGAGGCCCTGGGTTCAAGCCCCAGTACTGGGGAGAAAAAAAAAAAACTGACTGGGAATATAGCTCAGTGGTACAGCACTTGCCTAGCACAGGCCCTGGGTTCACGCCAAAAACTTTCCCATTCATTAGTAAGAAAACCATTTAATTTTAAAAATGGATATGAGAGAGCTAGGGATATATATATATACATATATCAGTGTTAGAGTGCTTGCTTAGCATGCATGAGGCCCTAAATTCAATCCCCAGCACCAAAAAAAAAAAAAAAAAAAAAAAAAAGTTAAGCAGCAGACACTTCATCTATACTTCATCTTAAAAATAAAGGATATAACAGTAAGCATATGAAAAGATGTTCAATAGCACTAATCTGCATCATAAAAATGCAAACTAAAATCACAATGAGATACTACTTCACTCTGACAGAATGGCTACAAAGAAAACTACATGAAACTTTAATGAGAATAAGTATATTTATAATAGAAGGATAAGATACTTTGAAAAATGAACTTTTTATGCAACTGCTAAACATACCAAGACTCAGGTATTCTACTTCTAGGTATTTACTCAAGAGACATAAAAACCTAATCCACAAAAAGATTTGTACAGTATAGTTCCCTGTAGTTTTTTATAATAGCCTAAACTTCAGGAAACTCAAACATCAGATAAATAAATGTGGTATAGACATACTATAATGAACACTACTCAGCAATAAAAGTGACCTGCTGAAATATATAATACAGATGAATCTCAAAAAATATGTTGAGTTTAAAAGAAGATAGATATTAAAAAACACATGCTGCATGATTCTATTTATATGGAATTCTAAAAGACAAAATGAATCTGTGTGGATCAGTTGTTTCCTTGGGCCAGGCATGAAGGAAGGAGGGGAAAGGAATGACTCCAAGAAACACTGGGAGCTTCTCAGAGCAATGGAAATTCTGTTTGTTTTCTTTGTGTGTGTTGTTTTTGTCGTTGTTGTTTGTTGTAGTAATGGGGGTTGAATGCAAGGCCTCCTGTGTGTTAGTCCAGTGTTCCACCACTTAGTTGCACCCCCATACTTTTTTATTTCTCATTTTGAGACGTAGTCTTGCTAAGTAAATTGTGAGTGGTGCCTCTGGGGTTGAACCTGCGATCCTCCTGCCTCAGCCTCCCAAATTGCTGGGCTTACAGGATTGTGCCATGGCACCCAGCTGGAAATCCTGTTATCTTGACTGAGGATGTCGTCATTGAAATGTATAGAGTAATAAATTTATCTTACTGCACACTTAATACTAGCATATTTTATTATGTTTAAATTATACTTTAATAAAGTTTAAATGTTAAATTAAAAGGTGGAGCTTATTTACATAATCCTAGATTACAGAAGATATGAGCAAACTACAAGTCTATATGAACGAAACAACCATAACAATATTTGTATTTTGCCCAAATCATAGTAGCTTCCTAAGCAGTCTTCCTTCAGTGAATGAAAACTCCTTAATCTTTTTCTCTCAAAGTAAACATTAATTCATAACCATTCTGGTTTTTCCAACCAAAAGCCTTTCATATGACCTACTGCAGAAAGCATAATACTATTGCCAACCACCATAAAAATTTATAGGTTATCATGCTAGGTGAAGGGAGCTTTTATACATATTTTCAATTAACTTTATAAAGCTCAGTGGTTAAGCGCTTGCAAAAAGTATTTGTGAAGCTCTGGATTAAACTCCCCACTACCACAAAAAAATAAAAAAATATAAAACCCCACAACCCTCTGCCTGTTGCATGTTGTTCTTGTTAAGTGCTGTAGAGTTGGTATCCGACTCTCAGCAATCCTACATACAACAAAGGAAACACTATTGTCAGTGCTTCTCTGCTGTTCATAGGGTTTTCAGTGGCAGAATGATTTTTGGGAGTGGGTTGTCAGGTCCATCTCCCAAGCCTACAGCACCTGGTGTTCCCAGGCAGTCTCCCATCCAAGTACTAACCAGGCCCGGCCCTGCTTAGCTTCCGAGATCTGACAGGATCAGATAAGATGCCACAGTGCTACGGCTGCAGATGCCTGTTGCATAGGGTAGTATCATTTCTATTTACAAATCATAAATGTGGAGAATGAAATTGTATAGATAATTTCCTCAAGGTTACACAAGATGCAAGGAAGTGGCCCTATGTAAATCCTCTCTATTATTCACTAACTCTCACAAAAAGGTGATTCCATGCCTCCTAGATCACGATGTTATCTCTTTAAGAAAGAAGGTAAAATGTTACTTAATGCTTACTGAAGCTGACTTTGAACTAGGCCCTCTTCACCCATCATTTCATTTAATTCCTCCAACAATCCTCATTAAAGGGAGTCCCATTTTATTGATGAGGAAACCGAGGCTTAAAGAGATGAAGCATTTCATCAAACACATAAGCCTAAGTGGCAAACCCTGAATTAAAATCTCTGTCTGACTCCAAAGTCCACACTTTTAACATCATCTGACAAGATTTCATTAAAGGCACTAATAATAACCGGTCACCGTGGTGCGCTCCTATAATCCCAGCTACTAATGAAGCTGGGGCATGAGGATCACAAATTCGAGACCAGAGGCAGCCTGCACAACACAGCAGGACCTTGTCTCAAAATAAAAAATAAAAATGGGGCTGGGTGTCCTCTGTTAAACATTACAAAGGCTTACTGGTGCACGCAGTAAAACGAGTTTCCAAAAACACTAACTGATGTCCTGGCTCCTGGAAGGCCACTTATCAATTATTTCTTGGGATTTAGAAGCAATGTCCGGGAGAGTCTTCCCTGCCCTAACCTTACCTCTGATTGTTAAAAGGAAGAGATTGGAGAAACAACGACCAGGTTAAAAAAGTTCACACATTTTTTTCTGTTCTGTAGTTTGTTACTAAGAAATAAAGTTTAGATATAAGGAAGCTAGGAGAGATCCTTAGCAGCTCTCGGGGGAAGCTCACAAACATTCTTGGCTGTCCGTCTCTTGAATCTGTCACGGAACCTTGCGACTACAACATAGTATCTGCAACAATGGGCTTAAATATAAATAAGATTGTGTGCCTGGCACAGAATTGAGAAGTGTTTCAATCTGCTGTACACAGGGTTGCTATGAGTCTGACTCAACTTGATAGCACCTAACAACAATAATACCACATGGGGCTGGGTTTAGCTCAATTGGTAGAGTGCTTGCTCTGAGTGCTGAGGCCCTGGATTTGATTCTCAGCACCGTAAAAGCAGGAGGACGACGTGGCAGCCCACCCCAAAAAAAACCAGCCATTGAAAACCCTAGGAAGGGCAGAGAAGTACTGACATAGTGTCAGGCATGACACAGTGTCAGGGAGTGTTTCATTCTGTTGTACACAGGGCCACTCTGAGTTGGACCCAACTCAACAGCATCTAACAACAACAACATAATACTACATAACCCACTGTTCTAATTACTTCAGAAATAAAATCTGCCCAGGTAAACTGGGCACAGGGGCACAAGCCTGTAATCCCACTACTTGGGAGGCTGAGACAGAAGAAGCAAGGCAAATTCAAGGCCAGCCTGCTCTACGTGGCAAGTTCCAGGCCTGCCTAGGCTACATAGTGAGACCTGATCTCAACAAAAAAAAATAAATAAAATAAAAATAAAAATAAAAAACTTGTTCAGGTAAAATATTTGGTTGTAGAGTCAACTTTTGGACAAAAACAAAACCCTATGCTTCTCCTATTAGTAAATAATAATCACTCAGAGTCTACTTCATCTCACATAGTATTCTCAAGAACACAGGTCGCCGGGCGCCATGGCGCACACCTGTAACCCCAGCGGCTGGGGAGGAGGAGGCAGGAGGCAGGAGGATAGCAAGTTCAAGACCAGAAGCAGTCTGCGTAACTTAGCAAGACCCTGTCTCAAAAAAAAAAAGTTAAAAAAATGGACTGGGAGTGCAGCTCACTGGTTCAGCACTTGCAGAGCGTGCAAGTGTGAGGCCCTGGGTCCAATCCCCAGTACAGCAAAAAAAAAAAAAAAAACACAGGTCTGGCTTTTGGTGGGTTTTTTTTTTTTCTTCCACTTTTTATAATGCCACAGGTGGAGAATCCAAGTAAGTAGTAGTAGTTACCACTTATACTTTACATTATAGGTCATAAATCTAAAAATAAAACTTGTATCTACCATCTTTCCCAGTATTACTCAATTCTACTGAATCACAAGGCCTTCTTCCAATCACCAATATAAAGAAAAAATCAGAAAGAAAAACCTAGAGCCAGGCACTGTGCCACATACCTGTAATCCCAGGGACTCAGGAGTTAAGGCAGAAGGATCACAAGTTGAAGGCCAAAGGAAGCCTGAACAACTTAGTGAGACCCTGTCACAAAACTTAGTTTTTTTTAACTTATTTTTTAAAATGGGAGGAGCCCTGGAGGTGCAGGTCAGTGGTAGAGCTCCTGTCTAGCACACCTGAAACCCTGCAGTCAACCAACCAGTACTGAAAAAAGAAAAGGGAGAAACACAGACAATTTAACTAGTTGCAGGCCTCAGCAGCAACTAAAAAGTATCCTAAAAATTCTCCTAGGTGGCAAGAAACTTAGCTTTCATTCTTAAACCAAATGATTTTGTGTTCCTATCAAATACTTCAGAAAGCTAAAACTCAAATATTTATCTTTAAATCAAAATTAAAAGTCACAAGCACATAATCCCAGCATTTAGGAGGCTGAACCAGAAGGATCTTGAATTCAAGGCCTATGTGGGCTACACAGCAAGATGTAGTCTCTTAAAAAACTCAAAAACATCACAAAGTTCAGAATATACTGGGGATGCCCATATATATATATATATATATATATATACACACACACATATATACACACACACACATACACACACGCGCACACACACATACACATTTTAAGTGATGTTATCTATGTATTGCTTTGCAATGTTGAACTGAATTTTGGTAGCAATGTGTAGTATGACAATCTCAAAAGTTGGCATTAATCAAATGAATGCTAGTGCTACCATGCAAGAGACAGGACAGTTAAAGAAAATGGTGGAAACACATTTATTTGAGGAGTGCAAAACCATTTTGAAGTGGCACCTGAAATCTTAGAACACTGTGAAAGTACAACACAGAACCTCTAACACACCTAAAAATTGCACATATTCATGATAAGTTTGAGTCACATGGTACTGTATGTAACATACACAGGGATGATCCAGTAGGCTTTGCTCAGCAAAAAATTCTGCTTCTACTATGGTGACCATTTTGAGAACCTCTTGTAATTGCAAAAATCAAATGTGACTTGTTATTTATCTTTTGTTATTGGTATAGATCAAGTACTACATTTTTAATGGCTAGGATTCAGCTCAGTTGGTAGAGTGCTGCTCTGCATTTTCTGAGGCCCTGCGTTAAATCCCCTGCACTGCAAAAATGGAAGAAGGACTTGGCAGCCCACTCCTGAAACAGTCAGCCACTGAAAACCTTATGAATAACAGAGAATCACTGACATAGTGCCTGGCCCAGTGCTGAGTAGTGTTTTGTCTGTTGTACAAGTCGGACCCAACTCAACGGCACCTAACACCACCACATTTTAATATACTTTTTTCCTTTCTTAAAATGTATATACATATTTTGGCACCATCTATACATGTGCTAACAGCAAATAGATATCTAAATAATCATAACTTTTAGATTAAGATATCAACTGACCATCTGCTTATCTAGTTTCCAAGGTCTGTGGGTAGGAACTAGGAATATAAATGACGAAGCAATCTCATTTCCTCATTAAAGGAACCTCAAAATAGTCGGGAACTTAACTTCTATTGAAAAAAAGTAGGAGAGAGAAACATTTGGGTGAACTATAAAACATGCTCTATATTTATTTACTCCTCAAAGTTCTATTTCTGGATCAAATCTACCAATCACATTACTCTGGCTCAGAGGTCACAAACTTGACAACATGTGGAGCAGCCTGAGTGGTAAAGACAAAAAAGCTATAATTGTGCTGAACAAGAAACCATACCCTGCTTAAAAGAACTACAATTCAGCCGAGAATGGTGATACAGACTTGTAATCCTAGCAATTTGGGAGGTGCAGGCAGGAGGATCCCAAGTACAAGTCCAGGGCCAGTCTGCATAATTTAGCAAGACTGTCTTGAAATAAAAAGTAAAAATGGGCTGGGGATGCTGCTCAATACTAGTGCACTTGCAAAGCATGAGTGAGGAGGCCCTGAATTCAACCTCACAGTATCGCACAAAAAAAAAAAAAAAAAAAAAAAAAAAAAAAAAAAAAAGAAAGAAAGAAAGAAACAATTCAAAAATCTTAAACACTGTTAACATGCTGGGTATGCACATAAAAAGTTAATTAGACCCTTATATCACATCATATACCAAAACTATTTTTTTTTTTCAGGTAGATCAAGATCTTAACAAACTACAAAAACGTTTAGAAAAACACTGGCAGAATTTTACACCCTTGAAGTATGAAATTGATTTCTTAAATAAAACACAAAAGACACAAACCAATAAGGAAGCTGTAATCATTTTAGTCGTTTTGTTATTTATTTGGTTTTTTGAGATAAAGTCTCCCTATATATGGGCCAAGCTGGCTCCAACTTATGATCCTCTTCCCTCTCAGCTTCCTGAGTGCTGGGATTACAGGTGTGCCCCAACACACCCAGCAAAAGTGATAAATTTAGTAATCATTTCTATTCAACAAACAATATGTGGATAAATCACATAGATTGAGAAAAGATTTGTAATTCATTTTAAAAACATAATCAAAATATGTAGTAAACACCCAAAATCAATTTAGAAAGGCAATCCAACTGGCTATGAAAGGAAAAAAATAGCCAATTCAAGAAACAGAAAACTAAAGTTATCCAAAATTTGAAAACCCATTCAAACCCATTTGTTGTTGTTAGGTGCCGTCAACTAATGTCCGACTCATAGAGACCCTCATAGGGTTTTCAATGGCAGATTGTTTCAGAATTGCCTTGAGAGTGGGTTGCCACATCCTTCTCCCATTTTTGCAGGGCTGGGAATCGAACTCAGGACCTCAGAGACTGCAGAGCAGCGCTCTACCAACTGAGCTAAATCCCAGCCCATTCAAACCCATAATTAATCAAAAAAATAATGAAAGTTAGTCAGTGGCATACACCTATAATCCCAGTGGGACTCAGGCAAGAGGATCACAACTTCAAGGCCAGAGTCAGCGTGCACAATTTAGTCAGATCTTGTCTCAAAAATAAAAAAGAAGCTGGGGAGCAGCTCAGAGCTGGAGCATTGCCTCACATGTATGAGAACCTGGATTCAACTCCTTAGTATAGTAAAAATAAAAAATATAAAAGGTAAACCTGTTGCATTCTGCTAAAAAGGTTTCATAATGTATCTCCCACCATTATTTCTTCCTCCCTGACCAAAGAAATGGGTACATAAATACAATTATGCACACATGTTCACGATTTAAAATTTCAGGACATACAGGATTAAAGTGAACATGCTGCCAATAAAAAATAATTAGATAATATACTAACACCTGCAGCTGTACCACTGTGGCATCGGATCCATCAGATCTCGGAAGCTAAGCAGGGTCGGGCCTATTTAGCACTTGGATGGGAGATCACCTGGAAACACCAGGTGCTGTAGGCAACCCACTCCCAAGAAACAATCAGCAATTGAAAACCCTATGTATAAAAGAGAAGCAGTAACAATACTCCTTCACCTGCTGTATGGAGGGTCGCTATGAGTCAAAGCATCTAACAAGAGAAAGGGTTAGGGCTGGGATTTAGCTTGGTTGGTAGAACGCCACTCTGCAGTCCCTGAAGTCCCAGGTTCAATTCCCAGCACCACAAAAATGGGAGAAGGATGTGGCAATCTCAAAATAATCAGCCATTGAAAACCCTATGAAGGTTGCTATGAGCCAGACAGGACTTGATGGCCCCTAACAACAACAGTAAACTAACAATAATAAACACATCCAAAAGGAAAAGCCTATATGGTGAAAAGGTAATAGGCTAATTTTTGCTTCTTCACGTCCTGATGTTTTGTATGCTTTATTTTCTAGTGCATGGATGTTGTGGAAAATACAGAAGTCCAATAAGATTGTGTAACACTGAAGTCAGGTACAATGAAAATTCTATTTTCCTATAGTCCTCCATTTCAAAAAAACTTATTTTCTTTCTTTTTTTTTCCCCCCTAGTACTGGGGGCCTTGAACCTAGGGCGTCACACATGCTAGGCAAATGTTTTACAACTGAGCTACATTTCCAGCCTCTTTTATATATATATATATTTTTTTTTTTTTTTTTCTTAATTTTGAAGCAGGGTCTCACTAACTTGCACAGGCTGCCTCTAAGTCTTGAACTTGCATCTTCCTGCCTCAGCCCCCAGAGTTGCTGGAATTACAGATGTGTACCACCATTCCTGCCTGCAGCCATAGCCCTGTGGCATCCGATCCCGTCAGATCTCGGAAGCTAAGCAGGGTCGGGCCTGGTTAGTACCTGGATGGGAGACCGCCTGGGAACACCAGAAGCTGTAGGCTTGGGAGAAGGACCTGGCAACCCCCTCCCAAGAATCAATCTGCCATTGAAAATCCTATGAACAGCAGAGAAGCACTGACAATAGTGTTTCCCCTGTGGTACAGAGGGTCGCTATGAGTGGGATACCAACTCGACGGCACCTAACAACAACAACTACCACCACCATTCCTGGCTTCCATTTAAAACTTGGAAGTGTAGGTTGGGCGTAGTAGCACACATCTGTATTACGAGCACTTATCAGGGAGGCAAGAGGATTTAGAGTTCCACGCCAGCATGGGCTACATAGTAAAATCCTATCTCAAAAATAACAAAAACAGGGGCTGGGATTTTAGCTCAGATGGTAGAGTGTTTGCTCAGCACGCACTTGCCTAGCATGCACAAGGCACTGAGTTCAATCCCCAGCACCATAAAAATAAATAAATAATCTTTTTTCCCTCCAGTATGGGAGGGGTTGAACCCAGGGTTTCATGAATACTTTGTAAGTGCTCTATCACTGAGCTGCACGCTCAGCCCCTTTTTTACATTATTTTTACCTTGAGATAGGGTCTCACTAAGTTACATAAACTGCCTCTGACCTTGAACTTGCAATCCTCCTGCCTCTGTCTCCCAAGGTGCTGGCATTACAGGGCTGCACCACCACACCTGGCTGAAAATAACTTTAAATGTCCTTTCTCATTGGTATTTTTCCCATGACTGAAGAGGGTCTAGCAATTCCCATAATTTAGCTTGCCTTTTCCTTCTGTGTGTACACTTACGATGTCTAAAGTCAAGCTAGATTACCCAATACACCTCCCCACCTAACATATGGTATACTCCAATCCAAAAACTTCAAAACTATGTAACATGAAACAAATCCCCTATTTAATCAATTCAACTCCCAATTTCTGAATACCAAATGTACTTACAGAAAATGTACCAAGATGACAATTTTAAACTGTAGTTTTTCAGATTTAATTATACACACACACACACACACACACACACACACACACGTTGTTGTTAGGTGCCGTCGAGTTGGTATCCAACTCATAGCGACCCTCTGTACAATAGAGGAAACATTATTGTCAGTGCTTCTCTGCTGTTCATAGGGTTTTCAATGGCAGATTGCTTTTTGGGAGGGGGTTGCCAGGTCCTTCTCCCAAGCCTACAGCTTCTGGTGTTCCCAGGCGGTCTCCCATCCAGGTACTAACCAGGCCCGACCCTGCTTAGCTTCGGAGATATGACGGGATCGGATGCCACAGGGCTATGGCTGCAGGCATATACATACATACATACATACATATATATATATATATATATATATATAT